>CAKNYM010036051.1:2183-16715 GCA_932195095.1 Andricus curvator
CCCCCCCCCCCCCCACACAGTAACAGAAGTATTGGTAGGACTGACGTTACAGATAGACTATCCACCGTACGACGAATAATCACTTAACTTGGACATGATTTCGGCTCGCAAAACAAATTTCGCGCATAAAGGTGATAGTTGGGTGTACAATCTAAACATGAATAATACAAACAATAAAGTAGCCTCGGAATGGACTGAAACTTGGATTGACGAAATGCATATATGCATTTCGTCAATTTCGTGTGTATACACACGGTAAACGTAAAGGTCGAGTTTCAGGCGATGAATGGAGATTGGGTGTCTGGAATTCTAGAGGAGTGAATGACCTTAAAGTAAGAGAACTACGAGAAACTATGCATGCAAGGAAACTAGATATTTTATGTGTACCTGAGACGAAGAAAAAGGGTTGCGAAAGTAGAAACATAGAAAATGGGGTGTTGAAAGGCGGTTTTGAAATATGGTCAGGAGTAGGTAGTGAATCAAATCGTAGTCAAGGGGTCGGTTTAATTATGAATGAAAAAGCACGACAGCATCTCAAAGATCAAGGATATGTATCGCCCAGATTGCTGTGGGTTAGAATGAAGGTAGGAATCAGAAGATTATTTATCATAGCGTGCTACGCCCCAGTTGACAGTGAGCCGCGAGAAGTCAAAGACGCCTTCTGGGACACTTTAAATGATACAATAAGTACTTGCGATCAAGGTGAAAGAATAATTCTGCTAGGAGATATGAACGGATGGGTCGGCATCCAACGTCAGGATACAGATACAGAAAGGGTGCTAGGTAATTTTGGGGATCCAACAAGAAAAAAATTACAACGGGGAAAAATTAGTTAGCTTATACTTAGAAAAGGGCCTATTTATTACCAATACTTGGTTTCGACATAAAATGATCCACACGTACACCTGGTGTAAAGGAAACAACCGCAGTGTAATTGACTTCGTTATTGCGGATGAAAGGCTAAGAGAACTAGTCAAAGATACAAAAGTCATGAGGGGTTCCGAATGCAATACTGATCATTACCTTGTAGTCTCCAGAATGAACTTAGGGCGGGGATGGAGAAGAAAGAGAACCAAACAAACGAAACAAACGCAAATCAGGGTTGAAGATTTACAGAAACCGGAAGTGCGAATAGATTTTCAGAGTAAGATAAACGAACGCATAGATAAGGCAATTTGGGAGCCGCTTGAAAGGAATAAAGATATAGAGGGCGCGTGGACTTTATTACGGGATACCATTGTTAAAAGTGCGATGGAAGTGTGTGGTACGGCAGTGGTAGGGAGAAAGTCTGGCGATGTGTGGTGGAATGATGAAATTGCGGCAGCCCGAAAAGAAAAAGAAAAATCGCACAAAAAAACGCTGAACATGACAGGTCTTAGCGATGATGAGAGAAATAGGCTCAAGAATGATTACAGACACAAAAAAAGGAAAGTTAAACGACTAGCCAAAGAGAGTAAAGAGAAAATCAGAACAGAAGAAGAGAACAAAATACAAAACTGCTTTGGAGGAATAATGAAACTACCATATAAACAGTTGAAGGAAAGTAAAAGTACAGAGTTTGCCAGCATGAGAAACAGCAAAGGTGAAATGCTATATGATATAGACGGGATAGTAGATGCTTTACAAGACTCTTTTAAAGAACTATTAGAAGGTGAAGATATAGGACAACAAAACTGCGACATAGAACATAATGCATTAGAAAACCCAATTGAAAAAGTCTGTGTCACTGAGGTCAGAGACATAATAAAGAACTTGAAAAACGGTAAGGCTGCTGGTGCAGACAGTATTAGCGCTGAAATGCTTAAATACGGTGGCGAGTACATGCCTCACAGGTTGTGCGAATTGATAAATTTGTGTATCGAGACAGGAAAAGTACCAGACGATTGGAGAAAAGCGATTATCGTACCAATATACAAAAGAAAGGGAGACAAAAGCAACTGCAGCAATTACAGAGGTATCAGCCTACTAAGTACCGTAAGTAAAATATACTCAAAAATACTTATTCGTAGGGTAATGGAAATCACAGAAGAAAAAATATGGGAAGTCCAAAGTGGATTTATGCCAGGAAGATCATGTACAGATCAGATATTTAGCCTAAGACAGATCACAGAAAAAAGCTTGAGAGTAGGAAAGAAAGTTTTCTGTGCATTTATTGACCTAGAAAAAGCATTTGACACGGTAAATAGAAGTAAACTTTGGGAAGTTCTTAAAGAGTGCGGAGTAAATGGAGGACTCCTGCAAGCAGTAAAAACAATATATACAGGTAGTAAAGCGAGCGTAAGGGTAAACGGGAAACTGAGAGACTGGTTCGATATTACGCAAGGCGTGACACAAGGATGCGTTATGTCCTCGTGGCTATTTATCATATTCATGGATAAGTGTCTAAGAACTGCACTCTTCGACGAAGAAGGTGTAGATCTCCAAACAGTTAAGGTACGTGGGTTAGCTTTCGCAGATGACAAGATTGTTACCCAGGTGCGAAATTGGGTCGGCTGCCAGAGATTGACCATCGGCCCAAAGTCGGCCCTGCTTTGGTAACCGATCTACGGTAACCAGAGTTGGGCCGACTAAGGTGTTTTCAGGCTGCCATGGTCCCACCGACATTGGCAACTGACGTCGGCAGCGGGTGAAAAGCCGACTGTCGGCCCAATTCTGGCCCAACGTTGGGCCGACCATCGGATGAACTGTGGCAGATTGTTCGGTACCACCGCAAAAATGCGGTCGGTCCAACTCTGGATACAGCAGTCGGTTAGCCACAAGTCACCTTGATGCACCCGACGGTCGGTCAAAACTTGGCCCGAGTATGAACAGACCGTCGGATAAACTCTGGTGAACGTGAAAGTACGGTCGGCTCGACTCTGGGCAAGAGATGGCCCAACCATCGGCATAACATTGCATTGTATAAATCATTATGATGCACCCGACGGACGGTCAAACCTTGGCCCAAATATGGGCTAGCCGTCGGATATATGTACTGGGGTTTAAAATAAGTTTGAAGAAATGTTTCAAAAAAATTGTTTAAAACAATTTTTGGATAAGAAATTTTTGAGAACAAACATTTTGGAAAAAAATTTTTTTTTTAATTTGAGCAAAAGTTAGAATGATGTTAAAAGATATTTAGAAGTTTTGACAGAGTTTCACAAATAATTTGAAATTCTAGAAGAAAATTTATAATAATTTCTTATTTTCAAAAAGTGATTCAAAGAGAATATTTCAAAAGATGTCAAAACGAAAACAGATTTTGCCATATAAATAACAATCGAACGCTGTGATCCCTGCTATTGTTTAACTTGCAATTTTCAATGCATTCAGTACATAATTGTTGCAAATAAATAGATTTTGGGTAATTTTGTGAGGAATGTCAATTTCAATTAATATTAGTGAATTCTCATGTAACCTCTTTCCTGTTAATATGTCTTCTTTCAAAGTTTTACATTTCAGTCCTTATTCTCGCAGCCTTCACGATTTACTTCGAATGAAAATCTGCCACCTACATCTGTGAGTAACCCCACCCAAGAAATTAAACGACTCAAAAAGAGTTTGCGTCAATACGAAGAAAAATTGAAGAACATAACCGAGAAGTACGAGCAGGTTAAGGGGTTACACCAGTGTAAAAGCATGCATTTTTGGACATTTTTTTGGGGTTGAAGGAAAGGTAGTATGAAAAAGCGCTTTGAGGATATATTTAAGCATGTATTGAACTTTACAGGGAAATTTTTGCATTAAAAAATATTTCAAAATGGCGGCACTGGAGCCATTCTCCTGCAGATTTTTTTTTTGCGGCACGCAGTAGGACGACCGCAAATTTGAAGCTGGAACCAAAACAAATTTTTTTTCTTAATCTGCATAAGAATAGCTATAGAATGACGTACGGGATTTGAAAAATATTGTTTTTTGTAAAATTGACAAGTGTTTGAAGCAAAAATGTCATTTTTGGACGAAAAAATGTCAAGTCATTTGTTTATAAAAATTGTTTAAATCAACTTATCGAAAAATCCGTACGTCATTCTCTTCAAAATGTTGTTTAAAATATGTGGTTCAAATTTGAAAAGAAAATATTGAAAATTGTTCGAGCTATGCTGCGTGCCGTTTTGAAAAAACGTGTTTTGAGAAAAACTCGTTTAAAGTTTTGAGTTGAATTTTAGACATCCACGAGCAACCAGATGTACTTTCCGAACAAGCACTGACGCTACACTAACCTACTTTTGTTCGAAAATTTTGTTTGAATTGTACACGAATCCTCTCTAGGGACATCTGTGAGTGTATCACAGAAGTTGAAAAGAGGGAACAGGGTACCTTCCGCGCAGATGTGTTCATACCGCCTATAGCCTTATGAGAGACGCCCGACACGCCTCAGCAAAAACGTGAAATTAAACAGAAAAAAAAATTTTTCACGTATTAAACCTTTTGCCCCATATTCTACAAGGTTTAAACTAAATTTTAAGCGAAAAAAAAAATTCGATTTTCTAAAAAATTTACACTGGTGTAACCCCTTAAGGAAGAAGTGAAGAGTTTGGAACAAGCTTTGAGCGAATCGGATGCTTATGCAGATTCACTCAGAGAAGAGCGCACCGCAATGAATGAAGAAATGGCGTTACTAAGAAAACTGAATTGAACTGAACTGAACTGAAAAAATTGAATATTTCAAAGTAAAAGCTTCGGAAAATCTAGAAATATAAATTTCTATAAAAAAAGAAAAATCTGATTTGTCATAAAAATTGATTCGACAAATTTTTCTAAAATCAAAATTTAAACTTTTTAAATTACTTTAAGTAAATTTAAATCGTTTAGAAATTAACAATTAAAAATTTTTAATTATACTTTTCGAAATTCAACCATTTCAATTTTGATCGCTAAATTTAAACTTATGATAGGGAAAAATTGGAAATTTAGCGCTTGTCATAAAAATTCAGAATTCTATTCTAAAATTGTAATCATTAAAAATTGTAGAAATTATTCAATTATTCAATAGAAAAATTGTTTTTTTTAACTGAGTTTGAAATGTCGAACTTTTTGGAACATTTTTCAAATAAAAAAAAACTTCAATATTCAATGCCTGGATCTAAAATCTGCTCATTTTTAAGGCTTAAATTTGAGAAATTGTTTTAATTTTTCATTGTTTTGAATTTATTCTGAAGGCATTTCATTCAAAATTCTTTGATTACAAATCCTTTAAACTGAAAAGCGTGCAACTATAAAGTCTTTTAATTTGATACTCTACGGTTTCGAAAAATTTAAGAAATCAGACAGTTTTGTACGTTTAAAATTGAAACCAAACTATTCAGAAAATTTAAATATAAATTTATTAAATTTAAAACTGACTAATACTGAAAACAAATAATATTTTAAAATATTTAAATCTAAAATTATTCAATTAAAAACTAAAAAAAAAATGTTTTTAATATGAAAATTTTCAATTTTGAAATATTTTAAAATTAAATTGGAATTGGTTTGAATACAAAAAAGTTTTTATATCACAATTGTTCGCGGCTAATTTTTTTTTTTACTTTTAAATGAAGTTCGGATTTGTTTAAGTTTCAAGTTTTTGTAGTATACATTTTTTCATTTTTTAATATTTTTCATTTAAAATTACTTTTTATTCTGAACGTTTTGTATAACGATTCTGTTTTACAGGGTTTATAATTGAAACTTTTTCCATTTTGAACGGTGAAAAAAGGTGAAATTATTGTTTGATTTTCTATTTAAATTTGTCTAATCAATTTTTATGTTAAATCATAATTTCTTAAATTGAATAAAAATTTAGATGTCTAGAACTTCAGAAGTTTTTACTTTGAAATATTCAATTTAGTTTTCAGTTTCTAATTGTAAAATTTGAGTCGCTTCTCATTTAAATTTATAAAAACTCAAATGTTTTCACTTTTGAATGATTCCATTTTGAATGCTTTTATTGATCAATCATAGTTTTCATTCCTCTGAATTTTACATGTTCTATTTCTGAAAATTTTAATGGAAAAATATTCAATTTTCAACGTTTGAAAATCGTCCTCTTTCGAAATTTTAATCTGAAATCATTCAATTCCGAGATTCTTGAATCCAAAGTAAAATTGTTAAATTCTAAACGCTTGGAATTAGAAATAATTAAAATTCCTCCCTAATTAAATTCAATTTTAATTTGAAATTATCTCATTTTAAACTCTTTTATTCGCAAATGACACAAGTTCAATTCCTTTTGATTTCATTCGAAATATCGTCATTTTTCAAAATTTTACCTATCTACAATATTTCGAATTGGAACATTTTAAATACAAAATCATTTCATAATTTTTTTTAAATTTCAAACGCTTTCAATTCGAAATTATCAAGAACAAATGATGGTTTAGCCGTGGTTCTCCGCGTGTGAGAGACGAGCGGCGCTCGACAGCTAACTTCACAGTGGCTCTAATCCGCTCTCTAATTATAACTCTATACCAAAAAGCCAGTGATATTTGTTTAGATTAGTTTTAAGTATTTAAATATTTCTTCGTTCGTTCAGTACAATAATGTTTGTACTATAAAATAGAAAGTATTATGTTGAAATGCCAAAAATAATATCCATCTAAATTTGTTTAAATTAATTTTTAGCATCACAATCTTCGTTCAGTACACAAATAGAACAATTTATGTACGATAAAACAAGAAGCATTATAATACGATGTATTTTGAAATAAAAGCTTAAAAATACGTTCTTTTGTAAATTATTATTTCGTAAATTCCACCGTTTCGCATTGAAGCGCATAAATATTAATTCCGTTATGTAGCATATACTCAGTTTACTTCATTTCAATGCCATTAAATGCCCTTTCATTAACTTCACATTCATGCCAATGCCTTTTAATGCTGTTCATTTTAAGTTTTCATTTTAATGCGTTTCATTGCGCCTTGCGCATTAATAAGCATTCAGACAAAAATGCAATTAAAACGCATTGAAACGTTTCAATGCGTTCCAATGAACTCCTTGTTACCGGGACCCTTTTAAAGAGCTTTTGAAACTAAACATTTGTTCAGGTTTTTCAAGCACTCCTAATTTTCAATAGTCCTACTTTCAAAATTATCTGAAGATATACGGTTTAAGTCGTTCTAAAATAATGATTCAAGTATTAAAAGACGTTCATTTCTAATTCTGCAACTTTACACGATTTTAATTTGTAACTAAATAATTTGAAATGTTTCAATCTAAAATTAGCGAACACTTTCAATTCAAAAATTCTTGCATATTTAAATAGCTTTAAATGTCAAATTATTCAATATAGTCTACTTTTTTATGTTTGACCTACAAGTATTCAGTTTTAAAGGTTATAAATTACAATTGTGAAAAATAAGTAAAATATTTTAATTAATTTATAGTTTAAACCAAAAACATTTGTATACTTCAATCTAAATGCAGCTGAAAACATTGAATTTAAAATGCGTTGAATTCAAGATATATTTCGAAAAGAAAACTGAAAGCAGATGATCGACTCTCAAAAGAAGCGACTAAAGTAAGAAAGTATTTTCACATATTTAACCTTTAAATTTAAACTTTTGACTTTTTCGCGTTGTAGCAATTTCGAATCTCAGAATTTGTTATTTTTAACCTATCTTATAACGACAATTTGTGAGAATTCAAACAATAAACCTGCATTCTGAAAATGAGGAAATTTGAATGTTAAAATTTAAATTATCAAATTGAAGCCTTAAAAATTAAAAAAAATGTCAATTATTGTTTTATAAATTGTATTAGAATCGTAAAAGAGTATAATTAGGTCGGAATCGAAAGACATACAGCAAAGATATATAATATATTTGCATACAGCTCAGTTATCCGCGCAAAAAGAAATGTTTCAAAAATTTCTTGTTTGCAGAGTTTTTAAATTTTTGAATAACCTATAATATAGAATAAACCTATAGGTATTATAGAATAAACCTATAGTTATGACCTCTATAAAGATAAAAAATGATACCCAATTTTTTCTCATTTTAATATCTTATTTTCTGAGAGATAATTCCTATTAAATTCACCCCCGTTTACAAGTGACCGAAATGCACTAGGGAAAAAATCGCCAAGACCAAGGAATGCAAATCAGATAAACAGCGAATTTAAAATTTAAACATTTTGATATTTAATGGGATTATCTTTGTAACTTGTGATTTCAAAAATTTGCGTATAATAATTTTTTTAAAATAAATACTGTAGGAAAAAATCGCAAAGATCCAGGTCTCAAAATTATAATTACAGCAAATTTTGTGTACTTCTAGGGACGACTGAAATATCCCACAAATAAAATTCCCGACTCTGTAAAACTCCCGAATAATAAAATTCCCGAACAGTTTATAATAATACCGAATTTGAAAATTCCCAGCATACAATTGCCGAATTCTAAAATATCCGAACTAGAATTTCCATAATTATAAAATTCCAGAATTTTCATAATTAAAAAATTGTTTCTTAATAAATATTATTTATTAAAAAGACAATAATAAAATATTTTTATCAAATAAATTTTTGTTTAATATTTAAAGTTTTAAAAAATGGTTTGAATTTAAAATTAAAATAACCCTACAAAAATTGTATAAAAAAATTAATGTAAAAACACGCGTGTGCTTCAAACGGAAAAAAATTTCTCCCTAAATTTTCTTCGAACCAAACATGATCCAAACCAACTTTGCAGGATTCAAATCAGCACTAAATTATTTTGAAGTTTCTTTTTAATTTTTTTTAAATCAATAATTCGATTTTTGAGAACATTTTTTGTAATTTAAAAAAAAATACTATGTACATTTTCAACCAAAATTTTTTTTCCAGAAATAAATTTTTTTCAATTATTGTTATTTTAATTTCAAACAATATTTGTTTAAAACTTTCAACATTAAAAAAGATTTTTCTTTGGTATAAATATTTAAATTATTTAAATTAAAAGAATCATTTATCAAAGAAAATTTTTTTCAGCACTGGTTCATGATTTATCTCGAAATTTCTTTTTAGTTTTTTTAAAATAAAAAATTCGGTTTTCGAGAAAAGGTTTTTTATAATTTTTTAAAAAGACTATGTACAAAAAACCTATCTCAAGCTTCAGACCGTCAAAAATTCTATATATTAAATGCAATCAATTTTCGGTTCAGTCTAGTAATAAAAATTAAACTCCAAAGTACAAAAAATTATAATTTAAAATATCATATCTATCATTCATAGAAGAAGCATGAACGTATCAGAAATTATAATAATATTCAACAATCAAATATAAACATAATTATATCTTATTATCTCTATTATATTATTGTATTACTCTCACAATTCACTTTATCTATCACCATCATATCAGTGCTTCTGTCATATTATTAATTTCCTATTAATTTTTCATTAATTTTTCCAAATACGTATTTTGGGTGTGCCTAGACATTGTGCAATTTATTATTATATTCGGAAGTGCGGTGTTTTGTTTATGAAGCGATACATGTCAAACTTTTTTAACTTTAAAAAATCTTTCAACTGCTTTAGTGCTTTACCGTCATATTTTACGAAGAATGAGAAAACCAGCTCTCGACTTCGTAGTACGGGTAGAGCAGCACCTCGATATGTCAGAAAATATGATGTGCTATATATATAGTTCCCCCACTCTGACACCACGTACCGCATCTACGTTTATAATATCCACGAAGGAATAGTAAGGAGTGGTATCACCCTATGTGTTTGGTGAGCAGAGGTGGGACAAGCGACGTCCAAGAATTCTTTAATGCTTGCCACGAATGAAAACTCGTATGCACGGTCGTGCCCATGCGCAGAGCTGTTTTCGCAGTCACGTGTTATACCCACTCCCCTACATTATATTTTGACATCTCGATGCATATGTAGGTTATGTTCGTTTGTGTTTTTATTTTGTTGGGTGTGTATCACGTTCCTGAATTAAAATCGAGAAGGAAAATGGCATCAAAAATACGAAAAGGATCTAGAAAGTGTAAGTACTACAATAACATTATTATAATCATTTATGGCAGAGATGAGGTGGGAGATTGCCGATCCCATACATTCAGTTTCGAGTGATTCTCCGCAGTGCCCCCTCTCGAAGTAAGCTTTTGCGAACTAAAATCAAAACGCCCCCAATAGAAGTAGCCAGTTTAGGAACTAAAATAGACAATAGACGCTCCTACTTGAGTGGTCAGGCAGGGCGACATTTTTCCAGTTTGATAATGTCGGTAGAGAAGATCAGATTGGGTAATTTTAGTTCGTAAACTGGCTAGTTCAATTGGGGGCGCTTTGATTGAAACATTGTCATAAAAGAATCCTGGAAGCAGAGATGAGGTGGAATCTCTGCTGGTAGACTGTAAGGCAATTTTTATCATTTCGCACAATTGAAAAAAAAATCAGGAAAAATTGGAATTAATGTAAAATATAGTTTTGAAACACTTTAAAAAAATAATTTAAATATTGAGAAGATTTAAAATTTTGGAACCTTTTCAATAATTTTGAAGGGTTTCAAGAAAAGAAATTTTTTTGTAAGATTCCTGGGAAAGCTTTAATTGCTTTTTTTTGGAAAAATAATGTTTAAAGAAAATTCAAAAATATTTTGAAACATTTCGAAAAATCAGACAAATGAAGAATCCCGAAAAAGAGTCTTAATAATTATTTTTGTATATCGCGTTGAAAATTGGTGAAATATAAAACAATGTTATTGAAAATTAGATGTTTATTTTTTGGTTGAAAATGTAACATTTTTTCTTAATTCGTTGCTTTTTGGTAGAAAATAAATCTTCTTGTTTGAAAATTTATCTTTCGTATCGAAAAATTAAGTACTTGGTTAAAAAAAACATCTTTTTGATTGAAAATGTCACTATTTTTTGAAAATCCGCTGTTTGTTGGTTGAAAATGTAAAAAAAAACTATAAAATAAAAAAAATAAAATATAAAATAAATTAAACTATAAAAAACTATACTCCTATTTAAAATCTTTTTTAAATTTTTTCTAAATTTTATTTTCAAATGAAATTTTATTTTTAAATTTTATATTTAATATTAATTTATTAATTAATATTTAATATCTTTATATATATATATATATATATATATATATATATATATAATTCTTCTGTCCGTGTGTATGTGACTGAACTCCTCCTAAACGGCTGGACCGATTTTGATGAAATTTTTTCTGTGTATTCCAGTGGATTCAAGAATGGTTTAGATTCACAATTCAGTCCACTGGAAACTGTTTATTTAATTAATTTTTTATTTATAAATTAGGACAACAGGACAACGTCTGTCGGGTCCGCTATAGTTTATATTTAAATTTTTATTTTTAAATCTATTATATATGTTATTTCATTTTATTATATATAAAATTATATATAATTTTTTAACCAAAATTTCATTTCACTGTTTCCCGGAAATCGTAAAATCTTAAGAAGATTTTTTTATTTTCCTCAAAAAGACATCGTTCGTTGAAATTGGCAAAATTTATTGAAGCATAATTTGATCTAAAATAATTATGAATAAGTTATTCATTATTTTTTTTATACAAACCCTAGAAGACCTGAAAGAGTCACGACATTTCAAAAAAAGTTCTGGAAAAATTGAAAAAATCATGAAATTTCGAAAAAAATGACTGCATTTTTTTATTCAAAAAATTAATTTCAAAGATTATAATCTTTGAAATTAATTCTTAATGAAATTAAAGTCTTAATAATTATTTTCATACGCTGCAGCGATAAATGGCGGAGATTAAGAATTTGTGTCGAAAATAAGTTCGACTACTTCGTTAAAAATTCCTTTTTTTGTTGTTGAAAATTTTTGATTGAAAATTGCACTATTTTTTCAAAATTCATTGTTTTTGGTTGAAAATGTTACTATTCTATTTGTTTTGTTATTGGTTTAAAATTAATTTTCTTACAAGGGGAGTGCGCGTGACGGGGGCACGGATTTTAATCATGTTTTGTGAGCGAAGAGGGCTTAATTTGAGATGGAAAAAGCTGAAACCGTTTACTTAGATAGAAAACGGTTTATGAGAAAAAAGGGTTGAAAGAAACTCGTGCACTCGTTGAAAGAAACATCGGTTTGAATTACAAGACAATCGAGCAAGCTACGATGGATTTTGTTTCTATTCCTTTTTTTTGAATAGTTTAACCCTGAATATGCATAAATATTATAAAAACAATATATTTAAAAAAAATATTTAAAAAAATTTTAAGAATAAAAAAATTATTTTTGACACCAAAATATTTTTATCAATCAGTTCATGTTTGCAGCATAATTTTTTATTTTGAAAAATGAATTTTAATCGAATATTCCAAAACATTTTGAAACATTTCAAAAAGTATAACAAAATTGTTAGAAAAGATTCTGGAAGATTTCAAGGCAAGTTTTATAATTTTGCACAATTATTGAAATTTTTCCTGATTTTTTTGAACTATTAGAAAAAAATCAGGAAAAATTTCAACTCATTTGAAATATAGTTTGGAAACTTAAAAAGATAATTTTAATATTGAGAAGATTTAAAAAAAAAGAAAATAAAATGTACATTTTTGAAAAAAAATTCATTTTTGTGATTGAAAATTTAAATTTATGTATTTTTTTAATTTGTTGTTTTTTAAAAGGAAATTAATTGTATATGTTAAAAATTCATTTTTTTTATTGAAGATTGAACTTTTTTTGAAAATTCGTTGTTTATTGGTTGAAAATTTAAGTATTCTTCCAACTTATTTCGGATTTTTTCTCGGAATTTATAGAAATCTTTTGAAATGTTTTCAAATCTTGAGAAATTTTTTTTAAAACAAAAATTATATATTTTGATTTAATTAAAAACAAATCTTTTGTAGTCATAAATTATTTTTGAATCTCTTTAATACTTTTAAATATCTCTTAAAGTTGCCAGATGCATGGAATTTAAAAGAAAAATTCTAGATTTTTTGTTATTCAAAGGTTAACTTAAAATACTATTAATCAAAGTCTTAACAGTTATTTTAATACGTCACGGCAAAAATAGCAGAAAATTAAAAAATTTTCATGAAAATTAGTTTAACTATAGTTTATCTATATACTTTTAAATTCCGTTGTGTTTTGGTAGAAAATTTCAACTATTTGGTTAAAAATTCCCTTTTTTTTTTAAATTTTTCATTGAAAATTGAACTATTTTTTGAAAATTCGTTGTTTTTGGTTAAAAATGTAATTATTATATTTGTTATTGGTTCAAAATTATTCTTCTTAGTTGAAAAGTCATTTTTATAGAAAATTCAACTATATATATTAAAAATAATAATCCAAAATATTGTAAGGGAACTTCTTCAAATTTTTCAAAATTTGAAAAAATAAATGTTGGAAAAATTTGACACATTTAAAACAATAAATACGTGGCTAATCAGTTTTGAAAAAAATTATAACTAATTTAAAAATTTAACGAATAAAACATGGAAAATGTTTTTTACTTCGAACAATTAATTCTTGGAGAATATTTCAAAAGATTTCGAAAATTTTGAAATCAAAATCTGAAATATTTTAAGGACACTTCTTTAAAGTTTTCAAAATTTTCAAAATTTAGGAAAAATTTGACTCATTGTAAAAGATAATAAGAAGGTTTAAAAGTTTTGAAAAGATTTAACAATAATTTAACAATTGAATGGATTAAAAATTGAACATAATTTATATAAAAAAAAATAATTCTTAGACAATATTTCTGAAGATTTAAAAAATTTTAAAAGAAAAATCCGAAATATTTTAAGGAAACTTCTTTCAAGTTATTAAAATTAACACCAAAAAAATTAGTGAAAGTGCAGCCTATCAAGACGTTAATTTAAGTCTTAACAGAATCTTAAAACAAAATATTTTTTATTTTTGCAAAAAAAATTTGAATACAAAAAATTTGTTGAAAAAAATTATGCAAAAAAATAGAATAATTTTTAATACAAAATAAAAATTTCAAATAACTATTAATTTATGCTTTGTCAATGAAATCATTATTATACCATTAAGCCATTTCCCTTTTGGGGTAGGCGTGACTTGCTCGGTTGGAAAATAGTATTGGGTATATGGGTGTACTGGTATAGAGTATATAGGTACAAGTTAGATAGGTATATAGGTGTAAAGTAGATAGGTATATAGGTGTTAGGTATATATGTTTTAGATTGATCTGGAATTCTCGTGTCATTTATTCAAATGACACGTTTATTCCGCAACACTGCTCCGACCCAGGTTGCTGATCAATCTCTCTAGCGATCACCCCAAGTGAAGAGCCTCACAAAATTGTTATGTATGGTTCCCCACTTGGGCCCATTAGAATCCAAGGTCTTTGTTTCAGGCTTCATTCATTCTATTGTCACTCTGTTTACAAACTATTTGTCGCCACACTTTTCTGTCCTGGCATACTACTCTAGCTTCCTTCACGTCCATGCATTTTTTCATGCAAGCTCTTGTGTTTCTATGGCTTCTTAAGGTGCTTTTACACCTTTGCAAGCTTGCGCGCGCGTACGCATGCATCTGCAAGCGGCCGTTCCAACCTTCTTTTTCCGCTCGCACGCAAATCATGGCGGAAAATGTATTTCTAGCGGTAAATTTGAAGTTTATGATTTT
>CAKNYM010036053.1:0-27105 GCA_932195095.1 Andricus curvator
AACCAGTCACTCAGTTTCCCGTTTACCCTTACGCTCGCTTTACTACCAAAAAATTGGTGCTTGTCTCCTTACGGCCTTACGCATATCCATTATCCACCCTACCACTAAGATATTACGATTTTGTATGCTTCTTATTATTTTTCATCAACTGTTACGATTTGGCATTTTTTTACGACTGGTTTTCCGCTTTATATAGCAGTTATAATTGTATAAATATAACTCACGCTTCTGCGATAAAGAATTTAGATGTCCAAACCACTGGTACAATCTGGAAAAAAAATAAGCAAAGTTATATGGTAGTTTTATAAATTTATAAATACCGATGCAGATATGTTTATTAGAAAATTGTCTTCTAGACCTTTTGAATTATTTCTTACGAATTCAACCTTTATCGAGATTCCTCACAAACTCCAGACTTTCTACTCTCCTGTACACTTTTTTTACTTGAGAAACTTGAGTCACGTCAGCAAAAAGCGTGTTACACGCGTATACTAGTAAAGTGTATACATTCACATGAGGTGCTTTTTGAAGCAACACTCACTTATTGCTGAGCACGAACTACTTATATTAGACGAGTATAACTTATCAAAGAATCTTTCGAGAGGGAAAATATTTAAATGGGTCCAGGCTCATGTCTTAAATTATTTTTGTATTTTACGAACAAAACTTTGATAAAGTAGAGTACTTCGAAGCCTGATCTTAGTTATGATTTATATATAAAATCAATTCTAATTGATAGCAACATATTTTTTGTGATTAACGAATATTGATTCCTTTGTTTGAAAAACAAAATTGAGAAATCGATCATTACATTATCAGTTTCTGTTCTCATAGATTGCACCCTGCGGATGCGTTTCATTAAACATTTTTTTCGAATCAGCGAGCCATTACGAAAACGGCCAACCTTCTCCCCGCCCCACTGGCAAAAACAAAACGCCTACGGATCGCAAAATGCCTCTCAATCGAATTCGTATATTTGAACTGCACCCATGAGAGGGTACACCCGGTCGTGCGTAATCGGCGACCCTGTTGTTTGTGGTCACTCTTCAAGTTTCTCAACAAAGAAAGTACCCTGGTGCCAATATCGAAAAATTTTCTCCTGGCTGGTGCCCCTTTTATGCACACTCTTTTTTCTCTCGTTTTGAAAACGTGGGACCATTGTTTCTCCCTTGTTCCTCTCCTTCGATTCATCCAGCTAAGGATTCTAACTTTCAGATTGAATTGACTTTTAGATTTCAGGTTATTCAGAATTTTTGGATGCCATGAATGACGTTAAAAAATGTTATATATTCTTCTGTATTCGAAGTTGAATCAAATAATTTAAAATAAATGGGATAGGTTTGAAAATCAACATAAAAGATATTAAGCAGGGTTGCTACAAAATCACAATTTCGAAATTTTCTGACTTTTCCCTGGTCAATTTTTTATTATAATTGAATAGTTAATTTTTCAACCAAAAAGATCTTCTTGGCTGAAAACTGATCTTTTTGGTTGAAAAACCAACTATTCGGTTAAAAATTCATCTAACTGGTTGAAAATGCAATATCTCTGAGTTTTAATATGTGTGGATTGAAATTTTTTTCTCGTAAACATTTTTCTTGCAAAGATTTTCCAATTTTTCACACACCCTCCACCATTATAAGAAACAGTGAGACTTTACCAAACTAAAAGTCTTTCTAATAACAAGATGCATTTAAAGTAAAAAAATTACTTTGAGCAGAGAAAAAAGTATTTTCAGCAAAATAATTCAATTTTCAACCTAAGAGATAAATTTTCAGCCAAAAAGATTAATTTTCTATCTAAAAAGACAACTTTTCAACAAAAGACATGAACTTTCAACCAAACAACCAGTTTTCAACTCAAAAAGATCAATTTTGAACCAAAAATGGAATAATTAAACTTTTAGTTAAAGCAATTATTTTTTCAACGAAAGAAAAAAGTAATTTTCAACAAAATAGTTAAATTTTCAACCAAAGAGATGGTTCTTAACCAAACGAATTCTCAACGAAAAGTGAAACAGCTGATATCTCGACAAAAAAATATTATAATTTTCAATCAAAAACAAAATACGGATTTTCAACTAAATAGTTGAATCTTCAATCAGAACAGAATAATTTTCAAACCAAAAAGATAAATTTCCAACAAAATTGTTGAATTTTCAAACAAGAAAGGTTTTTTAGTAAATACTGAAAAAAATCGCATCCAAAATGTTGAATTTTTAAGCCAAAAAGATGAGTTTTCTACAACAACAAAAAGTTTTTAACCCGAAAATATGCATTTTTTACACAAAAAAAGTTAATTTACAACAGAATTGTTGAATTTGAATTTTAAAGCAAAAAAAGTGTTCTAGCAAATTAAATAAAGTTTCAACCCAAAATAGTCGAGTTTTAAACAAAATAAATGAATTTTCTACTAAAAAAGATCAATTTTCAACCAAAAATGCAATAGTTACATTTTCATTTGAAACAATTAATTTAAAGAAAAACTAAATTTTCAACCAAAGAAATTAATTTTGAACTAAAATGATAAATCTGCGACACAAAAAATGAATTTTTAACCGAATAGTGGAAGTTTAAAAAAAAAATGAATTTTCAACCAAAAAGATGAACTTTCAACTAATAAGATTACTTTCCTCTCAACAAAGACAATTTTGAACAAAATACATAAATCTGAAAACAAACAGTTGAATTTCCAACTAAAGAAGATAACATTTTAACATAAAATAGAATAGTTAAGTTTTTTATTTAAAAAAATAATTTCCAAAGAAATAAAATGTAATTTTAACAAGATAGTTAAATTTTCAAACAAACAGATGTATATTTAACCCAGAATATTATAAATTTCTACCAAAGAAGACGAATCTCCAACCAAATAGTGGAATTTTCAACCAAAAAACAAGAATTTTTAACAAAATAGTTGAATCCTCAACCAAGACAGATTAATTTTCAATCAATCAGTTTTATTTTTAGAAAAAAAAGTATACGATAACAGATTAATTTTTAAACCAAAAAAGGCGAATTTTCAACGAACAAAGATTTATCAAGGAAGGAAGAAAAAAAAATTTATCAAGAATGTTGAACTTTCATGCCGAAAAGAGGAATTTTCTACCAAAGATTTGAATTTCTAACGACAAAGAATGATTATTTAACAACATTGTTGAATTTTTGATAGAATAATACAATGTTTAACCGCAAGACGAATTCTCGACAAAAAAAAAAAAGATAAAATAAAAAAATTGTAAAATTATACTTTTGTAAGACTTACTTGTTATTAACACATTTTCTTTTCTAAATCTAATTTCATTAGGGTTCCACGTTTATTTAATTAACAGAATGTATATCTCTGTTCATTCCTTAAGTTTACAGAATCTTATAGAAAAATTTTGAGGGGGGGGGGGGGGTACAGCAAATCCTACGGTATCTCACATGGTGGGAGGGGTGACTGGAAATTTCAGAAAAGCGCTTTACGTAATGTGTGGATGACCCCTAAACTTCAACTTCAGTTTATCGAAAATGCTCTATTTCAAATTTTCCCTGACATTCCCTGATATTCCCTGACACTCCCTGACCATTTTTAAATTCCCTGACTTTTCCTGATTTTCTGGAATTCCCTGATTGAGTGAACAGTGCATAACTGCATGGTCAAATTATGAATGTAAAGATTAGTAATCATCGTGCTTCTTTGTTGTACAAGCTAATTATGTTTATATGCGACTAACGATAATTATTATCAGTATCTTATCAATGACGACTGAACCGTTGTATTTATATATCTTTTGTCAGTAAAGAAGTATTCAGAGTGCATCAATGTCATGCACGATGAGTGCTAAATTGAAATTCTTTAGTGGCAGTGAAGTAGTATTACTACAATCCTTAAAGTGAGCGTTTATTTGAGTTTTGGAAGTAAATTCACTAGAATTTATTTTTTATTTCTTTACAAACTTCAATGTAATCATAGAAAGTTCAATTAAATCCTAACTCAACTTGCATAAAAATCATTGTTAATCTTAAGAATCTTTCTAGTCTTTCCGAAACTATGTAGAAATGAAATGAATGGTGTAAGCTCTAAAGTACTATAAATCTATTGACCTATCACAGGACAGAATCTAATTAGTATGTTGCATTTTCTGCAGGGGTCGCTTGCACCTGCTTTAAATGTTGACGCCGAAGAATAAAGCATTCTGCGGTAAATTTCAGTTAGTACACTTATGCTGTTAAACAGGAGATGTAAAGAAACTTCTGCGATGTAAAAATCTTTCTTGCACTAAATTCATTAATGTGAGTTCTCGTTCTTTTTGGAATTTGTATAAAAACCGACATTTGTGCACAAAAGTCTACAGGAAGTGAATGAATTTTAAATTATTAATATTAATTTTATTTTATAATGTACATAATAACATAATTGCTCCAAAATTTCGAAAAACTGTATACAATATACACCGTATGATCCGGAGTTTCAATTAGTAAAATTTCACCGAGTTAAGAATTTTTAATTTTTTTTAATTTTTACGTGGACATTATGAGCGCGAGTGATCTTTGGTTGCGTGATGTATTCACAAAATACGGACTTATTGTTTTGATTGTTCTTCTCGTATCATTTTGGATAAACTATAAATGGTCGAAAGTTCGACGAAATATCTATAAAGCTTATCTTCTGGGATTTGAAACAGAATGTGCAGAACTTGCTGATTCGTACAAAAGAAGATTATTTAGATCTCTGGATCAAATCGTTTCTCACGATGAGACCCTACGATCTATGGGTCAAATTCGTGTACTCGAAATTGGAGTTAAGACAGGTAATAAAATCTACTTTTTTTTTTAAATGTGTTTCATTATTAATATGCTTGCACGGGTTCTTGAAATCTTAGTAATAGAAAAACACATTACTTGAAAGATTGAGTTTCCTATAGCTGTAGAGTGTGGCTTTTAAATAATCTTTTACGAAGGTAGATGGAAAGAGCAATGTTCTGAATGTTTGAATGAATTATAGAAACAAATTGTTAGAAAGACATTTTTTTGCCCTATTTTTTTACGGCTGCTTAAAAATACATTCTGTGCAAAGTATTTATTTAGCAAAGATATTCAGCACTGACTAGCATTACGGAATTTTCCGTTAAACTAACCGGTCAAGTATAGCACTAGGGCTAGTATTGCCCTAACTGGCTGTAAGGGGTTCAATCGGTGTTTTTCCCACAACTATTATTCGTAGGGTTATTTAAGAAAATTTATCCTTGGTCATTGTTGATGTAAGTTGCACATACGAAAATCATATTAGGAGTGTGGCTTCTCGCTTAGAAAATTAAATAGTTGGGGATATTTTTGCACAGAATGTATTTCCAAGTTGCCACAAATTACGAAAAAAAATCGCTTTATAATTCTCACTATTAATAGGTTACTTTTTAATCCTGAAGAATGAAAACGTATGGAAAAATAAGCTCTCTGGAACTTGCGAAAAATATATCAAATAAAAAGTGACACCCTTCAAATATGTAATTCCGTGTAGCATTACGTGGATGGTGGGCGGAATGCTCTTTCACAGGAGCACATATTCGTGTTCATAGGTTAAATCTATACTTTCGTGAACGACTGGTAGCATATTTTAGGCGGAAACATAACAGGAGTTAAAAATAGTATATTGTGCTACAAGTTGAAAAAGCGAGAGATTTAAAACGAGTGTGAAGTTAGCTACCCGAGCGGAGCGAGGTTGGCTATCACACGAGTTTTAAATCGTCGCTTTTTCAATGTGTGGGACACGATACTTTTTCTATAACTTGTTAAAAAGTGCTAGTTTTTGTTTACCTGTTTTTTGTGTAAAAAGAAGGCGATTTTTTGTCGATTGACGCAACAATGACAATGGCAATTATCAAAACCATGGCAATAATATGGCAGCAATAATAAGCTGGTTCTCACAATTGAATAGTTGGCCCATAAAGTTGAGGGCTTCAAAACTTCCGATTTTTCGTGAAAAAAACCAAGCGCAGTATTTTCGGAGAAACTGACGGTGTTTTTTTGCTTTTGCCAAGTGACAAAAGTACATACAAAATACACAACTCGAGACTTTTCAGGAAATTGCTTTTAGGTTAGGGACGACAGTCGGAAAATAGAATGAAGTTGGCTGCGCACGATGCACGAGTCCACCTGAGGCAGCACGAACCCACCCGAAATAACATTTACTTTTTCCACTGTGCCTCACTTTTATCACTGTCCATTTACTTTTTCCACTGCATCTGTCCACTTTTGTCACTGTTGCCCGGAAAGGTCGGCACTGCGCATGCGCCACGTCATCGAGCAAAAATCGGTAACTTTTTACACCAAAAACAGGTGGAAAAACTGGCACTTTTTCGCGAATTATAGAAAAATAAAATTTTTACATTCTTAACATTTGAGGAATAAAATCGAAATGAATAAATAATACAATTTATAGAATAGGAATGAACAAATATAATAAAACATTTTTAAAAATAGCTAATGCCCTAATGAGACATTCCACGTCAAATCGACTACTTCCATCGCCGATTTTGTTCAAAACATTTTTTGATGTTCTTCCATCCGATAAAAAAATTAAAAAATACAAATACCAAAAGTGCATATTTCTAATTTGAACTCTTTTTAGTCAAATACTTTCTATAAATATTTTGTAGAAAAGCTATTGAATTTGTTTATAAACAATATCGTAAATATTTGAGAGCAAATGCATAATTTTTAATGTGCTTTGATTGCTTTGGCTTTAAGGATGATCTAGGTGTACCATCAAATTCAAAATTAATTGTTCTTTAACATGACTCATAAAATTTTAAAAAGTCCCAATGATTATTGCAACAAACTTTATGAGAGAAAGTCATAATCGATTATTGAAATTTAGTTATATTTATGGCAACTTAAAAATACATTCTATGCGAAAATATCCCCAGCTATTTAATTTTGTGGCTGAGAAGCCACGCTCCTAATATGATTTTCGTATGTGCAATTACACCCACGTTAACCAAGATTAAATTTTCCCCCTAACGTCTACCCTTACGGAATTTTCCGTAAGACAAACCGTTACGGAAAATTCCACAATACTAGCCCTAGCGCTGTACTTGATCAGTTAGTTTTACGGAAAATTCCTTAATACTAGTTGGTGCGTTATAATTTACAATAGGTCATTAAATTTCTTAAAAGGTTCTTTACAATTCTATTCGTCACGTTATTAAATATTATTCAGCAAATTGTTTAATTTAAAAAGTGACTAACTAAAAATAATTGTACGTATTATTTCAAAATAAAATAATTTCCATAAACACGTGATGAATAAAATGGCAAAGAACCTTTCGAGGAATATAATGAGCTTTTGTAAATTAAAATTAAATTAAAATTGTTATTTTTGTCTAAAGCAGATGAAAAAACACAAATATGGAAATAACTAAATTTAAAGGTCAATTTATAAGAAGAATACCATTTTTTTTTTTCGTCTGGGAAAATTTATAATTTATAAATGTAGAATAGACTCTCTACGACATCTTCTAGACTAATAGTTAAAATTTATTTGAAAAAATACGAATCGATTACGTTTCGGAAAAACAGCTGGTTTCCCTCAGCAGATCTTGAAACAGTTTTAAAAATTCCGTGTAATTTTCTTTATGTGTGAGTTCCATGTCTTTTAGAAAAATATAAAAAACTTTATAGGCAGTGCTGTAGAAAGATTTGTATTGTTTATTTTTGTAATGAAACTATTGTTTAAACTATGGTAAAAAAAATAAATGTTTTGTGAAGACGGGGCACAAAGAAAATTACACGGAATTTTTAAAACTGTTTTAAGATCTGACGAGGGAAACCAGCTGTGTTTCCGAAACGTAATCGATTCGTATTTTTTTAAAATAAATTTTAACTATTAGTCTGGAACACGTCGTATTTATTAGGTTCTATCCTACATTTATAAATTATAAATTTAAAGGAACAATCATCACATCAACTATTTTTCTATTATTTATCTTTATATTTGAAAACCTATCGCAAAAACACTTTTTTTGTTCATCCTGTGAAATTAAATTTTTGGTCCTTATCCAGTTCCATTTTCATGTCTTCAATTTATTTACTTTAATCTATAACACAGATCACAGCTCAAAAGGAGATAAAAAATGGGAAAATGGGGTAATTTTTCACGAAAAAGGGGAAAATAGGGGAAAGATTGAACATTTATTTGTACGTGTAGAAAAGAAGAAACAATCTTGTTATGCTACTTATTTAAAAAATTGGATAAACCTAGATCGTTAAAAATCCATTCACGATTTAAAAGAAGTCCGACAAAGAATAAAATTGGTGAAATAATCAATTTTTATAGGTATAATATCGTTCGCATAATCCAGGATATTTTATCTTTTTAATAATACCATAATTAGTAATTCGTCCTTACTATGATTAACACTTTGAATATAAATTTTAAACTACACTCTGCAACGTTCCTAAACTCAAATTAAAAATAATTCAAGTTGGAGCGCATAAAATCTTTAATATTTCAGTAATAATTATTTTGTACATCAGATTCAACGTGCAAATATTTTATAGCTTTAATGTTTTATTTTTAATCCTAAATATTTTAGTTTGAAATAAGTTAAACAAAGATTTGTGCCTTTTTTATTGTTAGGATTTTAAAATAAAATATTCCAGATTCAAATGGATCAATTTCGAACGTGTGACTTTGAATTGTTCAAGTTAGAACATTTAACTTTGCAGTTGATCTACTTGAAACATTCCTTTTTTTAATTATTTAACTTTGTATATTTCAATTAGAGAGTTCACCTTCGAATACTTCTTTTTAAAATTGCTATATATTTTTTCAACTATTGCAGTTTGTTTTCAAATGTTTCAGCTTCAAGTTTTTTTTTTAATGAGTTTATTTTTACTGGACGATAGTTTTCAGCACTTGAAACTTGTTGCATTTATATAGTTATATTTGTGTTACGATATGTATTTTTTTATAATTAATTAATTTATAACAAAATTATTTAAGTGATTTAATTTTATACAGATGTATTTAATTATTTTCTCAAACGCACCTAGAGCTATTATATGTCTTGCTCTATATTATAGCTGGAACAAAAAATTTATTTTTAATTATAAAAATTGATAAAATTTTAAATTCAAATTTAAAAAATATAGATGATTTATAATTAATAAATTTGTACTGATGAGACTTTACAGGCCAAAATGATCTAAAAACAAGGAAAATAAGGAGATTTTTCACAAAAATAGCGGAATAAATCATTTTAAGCAAAAAAAAGGTGTGTACAATATACGAATTTTCAACCAAATAGATTATCAACCAAAAATGGAATAATTCAATTTTCAATTTCAGAAGTTAACTTTCAAGAAAAAATGAATTATTAACAATTACATTTATAATTAATATAACAAAAACAAACAATTAAAGAATTTTTTTAAATTGGACATACTCAGGTCGTTGAAAATACATTCACGGCGATACAAAAAGCCCGAGAAAACATAAAACTTGTTAAATAAACAATTTAATATGTTTTAAATTGTTCTTATAATCAAGAATATTTCATCTTTTAAAAATGTCTTCATTATTCATTAAGTCGTGATACTTATAAGTATAATAATTAAATATTTCTGTCCAAGACTTTTTATTTCATTTGTACTATAATTCATTTTTCAAATTTAAATTGGAAACAACACTCTTCAATACTCTCAAACTCAAATTAAAAATAGTTCAAGTTTGAGCGCCTAAAATATTTTACACTAGCAGTACACACGCATGCGCGCGAACCGCCTGTTCACTAACCTGGATTTTCATTTTACAATATTAGGAACAAACTATTTAAAACTGCCTAATGACAAATTTTTAAATATTAAGAGTTCTACAAATTTTTTTAATGAAATCTCTCCGTAAAAATTCTCTGAAATAAAATTTAATTTATTCCTTAAAGTTCTCAGGAAATTCTTGAAAGTCTCTTGAAATCGCAATAATCCATTAAAATAAGTAGAAATCATTTGCAATTCTTTGGATATAAATTAGATTAGAATTATTCATTAAAATCTAAAGAAAACTTTCGAAATAAAAGGCACGCGCACGTTCAGGCCCCTGGATTTTTATTTTCTAATATTGAAGACATAAGGTATTTAAAAACCCATAACAACAAATTTTTTTATATTATGAGTAAAATTTTTTCAAACGAAATACATACATATTTTCATTCAAATAGTTAAATTTTCAACCACAGAAATAAAGTTCAAACTAAAAAAAGGAATCTTTAACAAACAAACAAAAATGAATTTTCAACCAAGAAGTTTAATTTTCTACCAAAAAGACGAATTTTCAACAAAATGCATGAATTTTCTACTAAAGATAAATTTTTAACCAAAGAAATGGATTGTCAACCAAAAAGATAAATTCTTCACCAAGAAAATTAATATTCTACCACAAAAGAATAAATTTTCAACCAAAGAAATTAATTTTCACCTATAATGATGAATCTTCAATGAAAAAAAAAGAATTTTAAATCAAATATTTGAATTTCCGACCAAAAATTTGAATTTTAAACTCTGCCAAAAAAGATGAATTTTCAACAAAATACATGAATTTTAGACTAAAAAAAACATTCTAAACAAAATAGTTCAATTTTTAACCTAATTTATTATTTTTTAACCTAAACAATTATTTTTTAACAAAATACGTGAATTTTCAACTAAAAAAGATAAATTTTCAACCAAAAATATAATAGTTAAATTTTGAGTTAAAAAATTAATTCTTAATTAATTAAAAACAAATTTTCAACAAATTGAAAAGGAATTTTCAACAAAATAGTTACATTTTATAACAAAAGAAAGGGTTTTGAATCAAAATGATGAATTATCAACCAAAAAATGAAATTTTTAGCAAAGTAGTTCCACTTCCAAAAAAGACGAATTTTCAACAAAATACATATATTTTCAATGGGAAAAAGGTGAATTTTCAACCAAAAATGGAGAAGTTATATTTTCAGTTAAAAAATGATTTTTGACCAAAAAATTAATTTAATACAAAATAGTTCAATTTTTAACCAAAGAAATTAACTTTTAACAAAATACATGAATTTTCAACTAAAAAAGCTAAATTTTCAACCAAAAATAGAACAGTTCAATTTTTCGTAAAAAAATAATTTTTAACCAATTAAAAATGAATTTTAAACAAATTAAAAAGAAATTTTCAACAAAATAGTGGAAAATCCTCAATAAAAAAAGATTAGTTTTCAACCAAGCAGTTGTATTTTTAGGCAAGAAAGATTAAATTTTTACGACAACAGATGAATTTGTAAACAAAAAAGAAGAATATTCAACCAAGATCGATTTTTCAGACAATACAGAAAAATAACTTCATACGAAATGTGAAATTCGCATGCCAAAAAGACGAATTTTCTACAAAACAGTTGAATTTTTTATAAAAAAAGTCGAATTTTCAAACCAAAAATATGAATTTTCAAGAGAAAAGTTAATATTCAACCAAGTAGATAAATTTTCAACAGAACAGTTGAATTTTGAATAAAAAAGATTGGCTTTTTTTAAAAAGAAAATTGTTGAATTTGGAAAAAAATAATAAAATTGTATATTCATTTTCTAAGTTCTACGACACAGATGAACTTTTAAATCAAAAAGACGAATTTTCAACCAAGAAAGATTTTTCATTCAATAAGAAAAAAAATCCATCCAAAATGTAGAATTTTTATCCCAACAAGACGCATTTTCTAGAAAATAGTTGAAATTTTAACAAAAAAAGTTAATATTCGACAGAATAGTTGAATTTGCAACCCAAAAAGATGCATTTTCAACAAAACAGTTGAATTTTCATCCAAAAAGATTGACTTCTTTGTTTTGAACAAAATTGTTGAATTTTAAACAAAATAATAAAATTGTATGTTCATTCCCTCAGTTAATTATTTTTAATACTTTTCAGAACTTCCAATTTTTTAGGCAATTCGAGGGTTTTCTTTCTTTTCAAATTTAGTAAAATTCCACACATATTAAGTTTTTTAAATTGAATGCAATCACAATAAGACTGCGCCCTCAGAAATTGTAAACAAAAAGATCCTTGCAATAAAAATCGCGAATTTTCATTTTCGGACATAAAAAATCAGGACACAGCATCAAAAATCAGGAATTCAGGACAGCGATAAAATCAGATAAAATCTAATAAATCCGGACGTATTGTTACCATATTAATACCGGTACTACTTTTTTTAGGTGAAAATATCCAGTATTATCCAGACGGCACTCAATTAATACTAGTCGACTGGAATCGGAAATTGGGAAATTACCTCATTAGCAGCGATCGATCCTGGCAATTTTCACACGTTGATTTCGAGCGACATATTATTGGAGATGGAAGTTCATTGAAAAAAATTCCGACCGGCTGTGTGGATGCTGTTGTCACAACAAGATCCCTTTGTTGTACCACTTCTGTCACTGACACACTCAAAGAAATTTACAGAGTACTTGCACCGGTAAGAAACAGAAAATTATTTGAAAAATAAAAAACAATCTGATCACTGTTAACCTATTTGGCGTCACAGACACAACAAAACAAAGTAAATAGCAAAAGCCGGTGTTTGTTTTGATGTGATATTTCAGCACGAATCATTTAATACCCATTGTTAAAAAATAATTCATTTTCGCGAAAATAATTACAAATCATTCATAATTATCATTTTTTTATCGCCGAAAATAGACTTTCAACAATTCTAACAACGATTTAGGGAATATATAAACGATATAAATATTCGAATTGATGTTCGTTACTTCGTTGATGCCGGATGAGGGCGAGGACCCGTCCTACTTCTGCAGCAGTGCTACCAACTTCTCAGTTGTTAACCGCCAAAATTTAAAAATATAAAATATTTTTCAGTTTAAAAGAATAAATAACAATTCGGTATATTTTTTGAATCGCATGAACGTAAAATATGGTATGAAGTATGAACTTCTGAGAGGACTGCAAAATCCCGAAAAATAAAATTCCCGACGCTGTAAAATATTCCCGACAAAGAAAATATTGGAAATAGAAAAAAATAGTACTCCCGGCCGGTTCGCATTCTTATTTAGCGGCGATCTGACCCCCGCAATTATAAAATTGCCGAAATATAAAAATCACGAATTGGAAAATTTCCGAATAATAAAATTCCCGACAGTTTATAATATTACCGAATTTGTGAAATTCGGGAATAATAAAATTCCCGACAGCTTACAATGTTACAGACTTAAAAAATTTTCGAATAACAAAATTTGCAACAGAAAATTGCCGAATTATACGATATCCGACACGGTCAAATTTTCGAAATCAAACAATAAAAAATTGGCATTTAATCAATATTATTTATTCATTGAAAATACAATAACTAAATATTTGATGAAAGAAATCTTTTTAAAATGTTGAATGTATTTTTAAAAATTATTGTTTAAATTAAAAATAACAATAATTGAACAAAAATTTCTCAATGCAAGGTTTTTTGTTAAAAATATGCATAGTAGTTTTAAAAAATTTATTTTAAATAAAAAAATAGTTTGACCAAAATATTTCATTATTGTATTTTTAAGTAATAAATATGATTTATTACAAAATAATTTTTTAATTGTTTAAATTTGATAATTTTCTAATGTCAAGAAATTTGCAGTATCGGATATTTTATAATTATAGGCAATTTTCTGTCGGAAATTTTATCATTGGGGAATATTCAAATTCGATAATATTATACATTGTTTGGGAACTTTATTATTCGAGAATTTTCCATGTCGGGATTTTTATGTTTTCGGCAATTTTTTATTTCGAATATTTTATTTTTCAGGAATTTTATTTTCGGGATTTTTCAATCCCGAACTTCTTCAAAGAAAAAATGACACAACAAATTACAGCGGTTAAGACATTTATTCAAGATTTTAGAATTGTTTAAATTATAGTCTTATTCCCAGCTAGTAAATCATCATCGGCTATAATTACAGTTTAATATTTTTTTCTTATTAAAAAAAAAGTTTAACATGGAAAATATTATTTATTATTGATGGGAATTCTTTTCACCATCATCATGCATAAATGACACATGATTTTTTTAAATTTGGTACGAAACGATATAAAAAAAAGTTCTGAAACAATAAAAATTTTTAATAATAATAATAATAATTAGATTAAAATGATTGAATTTAAACATTTTAATTTTTTAATTGTATTAATTAATTTGATTTAATTTTAATTAAAAAAAATTTAGGTGGAAACATAATTTTGAAAGTTTTCAGAATAATTAAACTTAAAAGGTTCAGAATATTTAAAAAATTTTATTTTGAACGGTGTAAATGGGTCATTTTTTTAGAAATCAGATTTTTAGTACAAAAATCTATTCAATCACTGTGAATGGCACATGATTATATACGATATCATATTTATTATTAATATATTTATCATCTGTAAAATTTCTATAATTTCAATTTAAAATTGATTTTGAATGCGCAATTCTAAAACTGTCTAATTTTTGAGGCCTGAAAACTAACATTTTTTCTTCAAATACTTAAATTAAAAAATATTTGGTTTGAATTTTCTTAATTTTTCGTAGGTTTTCAATTTCACAATGTTGTAGTTTTTAATTGAAATGTTTAAAATGTCAGGACAATTTCACTATTAAATCTTTCAAAATCGAAAATTTTCATATTGAAAGTCTTGAAGTCAGTTTTACATTTAATAATTTTAGATTTAAATATTTTAAATTGTTTTTGTTCAATTTTGGCCGCAGTTTCAAATTTAATAATTTTAGATTTGAATATTCTAAATAGCCTGGTTTCAATTTTAGACGTACAAAATGGTCTGGTTTTTAAATTCTTCGAAATCATAGAATATCAAATCGAAAGACTTGATACTTGCACAATTTACATTTTTTTGTTGTAGCAATTGTTCCAAAATATTGAACATTTCAAACTCAAATAAAACAAAAACATTTCGAATACATATTATTTGTTTATTATTCTATTATTCAAACCATAATTTAAAAAAATTTAACATTGAAAAAATGTTCTTTGATTAAAAAATATTTATTAAAAAACATGTTTTTTAATTGGGACGACCGAAAAATCCCGAAAAGAAAATATTTGAAATTGTAAATTTATTTATTTATTGTTTAGCGAATTTTAAAATACCTGACAGTTTTTAATATTACCGAATTTGAAAATTACCGAATACTAAAATTTCCGACAGAAAATTGTCGAATTATAGAATATCTAATACTGCAAAATTCCCGAAACTAGAAAATTTTGATCGAATTTAAACAAATTGAAAAATTGTTTTCCAATAAACCATATTTATTCATTAAAAATACAATATAGAAATATTTTGATTAAAACACATTTTTTGGATGTTCAATCAATGTATTTTTAAAAAGTATTATTTGAATTTAAAATAACAATGATTGAAACAAAATTTAATGCAGAACAATAAAAGAACAAGATATTTATTACAAGAACAATAATTTAAAAAAATACTATGCACATTTAAAAAAACAACTTGCATTACATACATTTTTTAAATACATTAAAAAAAAATCTGCCCGCTTTGCGGGCACATTCTCATGGCGCGCTTCGCGCGCGGCTCGCTTCGCTCGCAAGTTTGAGCGCGCCTAGGGCGCGCGACTGTTGGATCTCGCGCTTCGCGCTCGATCATATATTTATCTCGCGCTTCGCGCTCGATTATGTATTCACCTCGCGCTACGCGCTCGGGCGTATTTGCATCGCGCTTTACGCTAGGCTCCTCTAGATTTTTGAATTTCGTGTTCGACTTCGATGAAAAGAAAAAGTTTGTTTGCAAATATTATAAAATTATCAAAACCTCTACATATTAAGTGATTGTTAAATTTTCTTTTATTTTAGACTGAAAAGGAACTTTATTTACTCAAGGTTCTATCGACCTTAAGGAACACATTCTCATCCAGACACTCGCGCTTCGCGCTCGATATTTGATTTGAAAATCATTTGAACCGTATGATAGAAACAAAAAAGTTTGAGCGCACTTACGGCGTGCGATTTGGTAAATACACTGAGCGCGCACTTTGTGCTTCGTGTTATATGTTCTTCATATACAAATTACTAAATTTGTATTTGATTTCAAATGAAAAGTAATGATATAATTGAGGCGACAAATTTTATTAGTTAACATTTTATTTTAGCTTGTGCCGTTTATCAAAAAAGTTAATTTTTTCATTTTGAATATATTCTTACCACAAAAATTGATTACGGGTGTGTAAGTCTTTTTTGAATGCACAATTTTTGTTCATTTATATGTTTTCGTACCTTGCATTGTTTTTTCAAAACTTTGATTTTTTTTACTGTCAATGTTATTTTCACGAATAAAACAAAAACCACGCATCCTATCGAAACATGAGTCACAATAAATTTGTACCTCTTCCATGGATGAACAAATTTTGTTTCGGTCATTTTTTCGTAGCTGGTAATATTCGTCTGAAAATTTGATTTTTCTATTGTCAATGCTGTTTTTTACGAATAAAACAAAAACTACGCGTCATATCAAAAAGTGAATGATAAGAAATTTGTAGATCTTTTTTAGGTGCACAATTTTGGTGAGATGATCTTTTCTGGTATCTTGCATAGTTTTACAGCAAAATGGCTTTTTTGATTTTTCATTAATTTTTTGTGCGATCAAAATTTTAATTTTTTATTTTTCGAAAAATTCAAAAAGTTGTCATGAAAATATTATAGGGTGTTCAGGAATCAACGTTTTTCTCCTCTTGACTTTTTTTCATATCGTGCGTTTTTCGGCTTAAAATGTTCATTTTCGTTTGTTTTTTGGAATTTTGAAAATGCTATAACTCCAGTAATTTTTTTTTTATCACGAAAAGTCATAAGAATATTTTGTTCGTCATTTTACGTACTACTAATAACCGTACATAGAATTTTCAAATCTTCCAAAAAAGTGGTCTCAAAAATTTTCAAAATGTGCTCACTTTTTGGATTTTCATCAAAAATAGCTGGTTAACGAACTCGTTCTCTATTTTTCGGCCATAAAAAAGTGTGCCAAAGCTCAATCAAATCTGATCATTTTTTCGAAAGTTATCGTGGCTACAGACAGACAGACAGACAGACTACAGACTACAGACAGACAGACACCTTCGTAAAAATCGTTTTTTCTGACTCAGGAGGTCTCAAAACGTGGACATTTGATGAAAACCGACTATGTCAAATTTTTCATAAAACCAATACCTTCTCATTAGAATGAGAATGTAAAAATAATTTGGCAATTTTACAGTTGCGAATTTTATTATTCGGAAATTTTCAAATTCGGTAATATTATAAACTTTTCGGGAATTTCATTATTCGGGAATTTTCGAATTCGAGATTTTTATATTTCGGCAATTTTATAATTTCGAAAATTTTCTATGGCATGACTACAAAATCCCGAAAAATAAAATTACTGAGACTGCGAAATTCCCGAACAGTTTATAATATTATTGAATTTGAAAATTACCGAATAATAAAATTTCCGACAGAAAATTCCCGAATTGTAAAATATCCGATTTGGAAGATTCCCGAACAGTTTATAATATTATTGAATTTGAAAATTCCCAAATAATAAAATTCCTGATAGAAAATTCCCGAATTATAACATATCCGAACTAGAAAATTCCCGAATTATAAAATTCCCAAATTTAAACAATCAACATTTTTTAAATAAATTTTATTCATTTATTAAACATAAAATAATCAAATATTTTAATAAAAAACATTATTTTTAATGTATAAAGTTTATAAAATTACTGTTTGGATTTAAAATAACTGAAAAAACCAGTTCTCGTCAGATCACTGAAGTTAAGCAGCGTTGGGCGTGGTTAGTACTTGGATGGGTGACCATTCGAGAAAACTGAGTGCTGTTGGCACATCGTGGGTGTGGTGAGCCCACACTTGTAGTTATTTACTACAAGAAACTAACCTAGAAACACTACTCGAATCGGGTAGTGTCACGCCTACCCTGAAAGGGAAATGGCTCAATGGTATACATACATACACATAACTGAAAAAAAATCTCATCCAGAAATATATTTTTTTCAATTAGTGTTATTTGAAATTCAAACAATAATTTAGAAACTTTAAACATAACATTTTTTTTCTATAAAAAATATTTGACTATTGTATTTTTAATGAATAAATAATATTTAGTTTAAAAATGTATTGTTTAAATTCGGAAATTTTTTAGTTCGGATATTTTATAATTCGGTAATTTTCTGTCGGGAATTTTCAAATTCGGTAATATTATAAACTGTTCAGAAATTTTATAATTAAGGAATTTTATTATTCGGGAATTTTCCAATTAGAGAATTTTATTTTTCGTGATTTTTCAGTCGTCCCTTTTCTATTTCGAATATTTTCGTTTTCGAGAATTTTACAGTTTCGGGAATTCCAATATTATAAACTGTTCGTGAATTTTCCAATTCGGGATTTTTATATTCCGGTAATTTGATAATGACGGGAATTTTCTACTTAAAATATTTCCTTTTTCGGAAATTTTACAGGGTCGAGACATTTTATTTTTCCGAATTTTTGAGTCATGCAAAAAAACTGGGGATTGTCTGCAATAGAAATTTAATGTTGGAAATTTAACAGTCCTCAAGAAACCTGAACAATTTTAATTACCCTACAAATAATTTTTTTTTTGTTTTTAGGGAGGAAAATATTTTTTCATGGAGCACATTCCCGAGACTGAAGGAACATTTACAAGATGGATTCAAACAGTGCTAACACGAACGAACCTTTGGCCTCTTTTATATGGAGATTGTCGTTTAGACCGCAACCCAATCCAAGACATTGAAAACGTAGGATTTCAAAAAGTAATGTGGAAGACAGTCGTTCTCCAAGGATACGTTTCTCATCCAATCCACTTATTTCTATCTCGTCGACATCTAATCGGAACAGCTATTCGATAGAATATAAATATATAAATAAAGTAACCCTATTTACTTTATTACTTATTTATTTAATTATAAAGGACGAAGGTTTTAGTAATGACAAAGCATTAATTTTAAACTTCATAAAATTTGTTTTAATGACATATATTACAAATTTACAGAGTTAAAAAAATATTCTTAAAGCAATTTACACACCGGTGTATTGTTATTAATTTAAAAAAAATAGGTTGTGCAATCACTACGTAAAAAAATATATACCTAGTTTCTCGTTAAAAGCTTTCTGATAAATTTGTTTCACGTCGATTAATTTAATAATATACAAAATGTACATAAAAGTAGAGAAACAATCGACGTTCTTCCAAAACAAATTTGATTTTGCTATACGAAGATATATGTTTGTTGTTGATAACAAAATTCACAACCGCAAATAATTTAATTTCAAAAATTCTCAGGATATTAGTGTAAAAATAAATGTGTACTGTTCGTCAATTTTGTGTTACTAAAATATTGTAATTAATAATCATCGATTATAGTTATACAAATAATTTTAAAAAGAAATAAAAGAAACCCGATGGTGTCATTGAATACAATTTTTATCAGTCATTTTAGAATTTTTGAACTAAAACTACTCAGTTTTTCTTACAATGTAAATTTTGTTATCATCCATTTCAAAACTTAACCTTAGATTATCATTAATTATCATATATTTAATTTCAATTATCTCAAACGAATCTCAAAATACAGCATAGGTACGTTTATCACAAAAAAGAAGTGCAAGCCTTTGCTAACATCCTGAACACTAATGGAGTATACTTACAAACTTCAGTAAAATTTTTTTTACACAGACTATCAAAAGATTCTTAGAGAATTGAGTATCTTTTCCATTTACGCTCATAATTTTAATTAATTTCTAGACGCAACATATTCAGTTGTTGACTGGAAGGTTCTCCCTTTTATCTTATATAAAACCCTAAACCAAAAAATTACTCTTACAATAAGAAAAAATCGTAGAGAAACGAAGAAAAATTCCCTGAGATAATCAATCAATAATCCACTCAAATGTAAATAATATGATTTCTGTACTGCATTATTTTTGGACTTCCACAAATTGAGTTTATCATACAAATAGGAATATCAATAAGCAAATTTAACGAATAGAAGTACATTTTGAATCATACACTAGTTTTTTCTTCGTTCTCAGTTTCCCTACAATTTCAGGGCTCGGATCGATAAGAAGGCTTTAAAAAAGTCGCATTAGTCGCATGCAATTTCAAAAAAAGCAAACGAAAAATTGCATCACATTTTTTAAAGTAATTTTAAAAAAGCAGGATGAAACAATGAATTATTATTATATTAATAATAATAATAATAATTCAGTGTCTCATACTTTTTTTTTGACTGAAATAGTAACTCTATTTGTTTAGGAATATATAGCACATAATTCTCATTGATTTTCAAATATTATTTGCACAATGAAAAGAAAGTTTAAAGTTAAAACAATTTTTTTTTAAATAGTCATTCAGCTTGAAGGATTCTCCATCTGGGCTTAAAATATTTATTTCTGAAGTCTTAATTTTGTCAACTTGGATTATTTTCGAATGAGAGAAGTTTATAATTTACATTAATTTTGAACTTCATGAACATTCATTTTGATCATTTTAAACTTGAAATTACTCAATAATTACAGCTTTAAATTTTAGGCTGTATAAAATGAATATCAAATGATTCATTTTTTAATCATTCAGTGATTTTTCACGAAAATAGGCTAATAGGTTCTTTTTAATATAATGAATATAGACCCAATATTGAATTAAATAATAAACGCTTTAAATTATTATAATTTGAAGTCGAAATATTTTCAATAAAGTAGTCGAATTTTCAACACCAAGACGAATTGTTAACCAAAAAGTTGATTTTTTAATTAAATACTTGAAAAAAGATTTTTTTTTACAAAACAGCTGAATTTTCAACACGAAAATATGAATTTTCAAAGTTAAGTTCATTTTTAATCAGTTTAATTTGCAACAAAATCGTTTCTACAAAACAACTCAATTTTTTAACTAAAAATATAAGTTTTCAACAAAAAATGTCATTTAAAAAAAGGTGAATTTTTAACCCAAGAAGAGGAATTTTCAAGCCAGAAAGATGAATTTTTTACCAAATAGTTGAATTTTTAACCCGAAAATATGAATTTTCAAGCCAAATAGTTGAATTAGAAAAAAATAATAATTTTCAACCAAATAGTTGCATTTACAACAAAATAGTTAATTCTTAATCAAAAGAGACGAATTTTCAAGAAAAAAGCTAAATTTCAACCAAAAAAGATGAATTTTCAACCAAAAAGGATGACTGCCACTAAAAAATATTAATTTTTAATCCATAAGAACGCATTTTATATTCAGAAAGACGAATGTCCAACAAAATAGTTGAATTTTTAACCAAATAGTTGAATTTTAAAGCAAAAAAGACGATTTTTTTAAGAAAGTTAAATTGTTGGCCTAATAAATTGAATTTTCAAGAAATGGATCCTTTTCAATAGAAAAAGATGAATTTTTAACCAAATAGTTGAATTTTCAACAAACGAAATTAATTTTTATCCAAACGGTTACATTCACAACCAAATAGTTGGACTTTTAATCAAAAGAGAAGACAGTTAATTTTCCAACAAAAAAGTTGGTTTTCAATCAAGAAAGATGTATTTGCAACCAAAAAAGATGACTTTTTTTACCATAAAAGCGGAATTTTATATCCCAAGGACTAATTTTTTATCCAAAAAGGCGAATTTTCAACAAAACAATTAAATTTTCGACCAAAAAAGATGACTTTTTAACAAAATAATTTAATTTTCAACAAAATAATTAAATTTTCAACCACATAATCGAATTTTCAACCAAAAAGAAATAACTTTCAACCAAAACTAGTTGGATTTTCTTATTGAGTTTTAATAATTCAGTTCGCTTTTTTTTCTCCTTTTCCTTTTAAAAAGAAAAAAAGGGGAATAGGGGAAAGAGTGTGAAGACTGTAATTGAATTTGAAACGAATCGATTTCAAACGTTTTTGACTCGAAAATGTCCAACTCTTAAGGCTCGTAATTTGAAAAAATTAATACTTTGAATACGGATTCACAAAATTAAAAATACAATTTTTTTTCTAGTTTTGAATTTCAATTTCGCAAGTTTTATTGCGATTAAAATTGAAACTAAGTATAGCAAACTTCAAAGAAACACGGGAAAAAATTTAATTAGTCGTATTTTTCTTCAAAAAGTCACATTTTTGCAAAAAAAAGTAGGAAAAAGCCGAAAAATTCGTACGATCCGAGCCCTGCAAATTAAGTTTATCATAGAAATAGGCATCTCAATACGTAAATTTGATGGACAGAGGTATATTTTGAATCATACACCAGTTTTTTCTTGATTCTTAGTTTCCCTACAACTTCAAAATGCATCGTAAAAATATAGGTGGATTTATTTAACAGTGTTTTATCGAAACAAAAATAAGTTTATCTGACATCAAATAAATAACCCACTTCTAAACTCAACAGTATTTACACTACCTTCCGAATTACTTCAAAAGCGATTTAATATTTAAAAAAAACACCTAAACTAATCCGAATCCGATTCCCAATATGACTTAGTCCTAAACGTTTGCAATTTTATCCCCGGCCCTACATTTTTGACCAACTTTTGATTACCTTTTGAGTTTTGAAGACGATTGTTGAAGTTTAGATGCAAAATACTTTCATCGCCCGAAGAATCCCTGGAAGATCCAAATATATTTAGTGAAGAATCCCGACTTCGCTCGTCACCAAATATATTTATCGAAGAATCGGGAATCGTTTCTTCAACCTTTTTCCTGATTCTTTTTGGTGGGAGCAAAATAACGTTCTCACTATTTTCAAAAGTCCCTATTTTCTTCACTCGATGTCTTTCTGTAAATTCGAGTTCACTTTGACTATCTTCACTATCCGAACTAATTGATCCGCCAAATCCAGGCCTCTTCCTTTTATTATTAAACGTAGAAAATCGTTTCCGAGGCTTTGCAATTTCCTTCCCAGTCTGTAGATTTGATTTAGGAAAATGATTATCCTGCAACTTTTTACGCGAAATTTTAACTTCAGAAGGATTTTTATCCTTTGGTTCTTGATTCGATTTACGTGAAACTTGCGACTTGGGAAGAATGTCAAATAATTCGCATGCTGAATCAGAATCGGAATCCTTTTCAAAAAACACTGATTTTTTGCTCTCGATTCTTTCAGCATTTTCACTTTCACTAATTCTTTTCTTTTCTAAATTTTGCTTCTCTGATTTTATCGAAGGCCTCAGTCGGGTTTTAATTAACTTTCGAGACTTGTCACTCGAATCTGAATTTTCTTCTTCCAAAGTTTCAAGAGCCGGTTTTTTACTTGCAACTTTCGTAGAGCTAAGGAGATCATTTTTCCAAGATCTTCTAGAGTTAGTGGATTCTCGCTTGGAAGACCTCAGCTGCAGTTTCTTTTTCTTCCTCAATAGTGTTGCATTATTATCTGAGTCACTGGAATCTCCTGAAGAAACTAACACGAGTCTCGAGATGCGTCTGGTGTCCTCATTTCCAACAGGATTATAATTCGCAGACTGATTCCTATCTTTATTTTTCACTTCTTTGTTGTCTTTGTCATCTAGGTCATCTTTCAAATTATTGTCACCAACTTCCAAAGTATTAGTCTCAAACTTAGCAGATAAATTATTTAACGTTGCGTCATTGACTTTTTTCCTTCTAGCGTCAAATTGAGGCTTTATAAAAATTTCGTCTGTCTTGGCAGCCTTGTTATTCGTTACAAATTTATTTATGTACAACTTTTGACCAGAAAAGGATCCACAACTACTTCGAACTTGATTGGAAGCGATTTCTTTACTTTGTCTAAGGTCGTTGCAAGTTTTACTGAGCTTTTTCTTATTAGACTTCGTCACAGCGAAGGACTTCTCGATTATTTTTGTGAAGTCATCGTCTTCATCTGAAGAAAGAGTGAAAACGATCCTCATAGATTTTCTGGGAATTTCGGGTTTAGAATTTAATCTTAGTGGCGAAGTTTGCGCTTCATTAGTCTCATTTTTCTTATTGGATTTAAGAGGTGAATCCTGCTTTTTATTTCTTAATTTAGGAGGCGAAATTTTCGATTTATTATTGGAATCAAAAGACGAAGACTTATTTTTCTTATGAGATTCAAAAGAATTCTGCTTTTTATTTTTCAGCCCAGATGAATCTTTGGTTCCTATTTCTACAGCATTCGCAACCAAATTTTCTTTCAATTCTTCGTCGTCAGAATCTTGATTTCTGAGCCTTAGTTTCGGAAATTTCTCTTCATCGACTTTAAAAATATCTTCCTCATCTGAAGAAAGTGAAACGATTCTTTTCGTGAAACTCTTTTTCAAAGAGCTGGCTTTTTTACTCAAGTTCTGGTTTTGAGCCTCGTCCTCATCTTCATCAGATTCGACAAAACTATTGACTTTCTCTCTAGATTTCTCCAAAGATTCGCTAATATCAGAAGGATTAAATCCATTGAAATTCTTTTCTGAAACGTCTGAAGGTTCTTTCGTCGAAGTCTCCACGGTTGAACCTTCAGATTTATTTTTTTGGAGGAATTTTTCAAGCACAGTGGGCGGCAATCTTTCTAACGAAACGAACAGCTCTCGGAGTTTCAGATCCTTTTTAGTGACAAAATCATCATCGACTGCGGCTTCAATAGATGCAATTTTCGTCTCCTTGGCTTTCTTCTTCAACTTTCTGGTAGTGGCTTTAAACGAAACTCTTTTGCTTTTCTTCTTTCCACTTCCAGACTGACTGTGTCTCCAAATTAGACTCTTCGATGCTCTTTCCAATTCTAATACTGCTCTTCGTCTTAAACGAACCTCTCTGACTTCACTAACTTCCTCATTTTCATCTTCTCTTTCTTTCTTCTTATCTTCTTCGGCAATATTCAGTAAATTCATCTTCCGTCTGAAAAGTGACTTCTTCCTTCTACGAATCGCTTCGCTTTGGTTCCGAACTACGTCAAATTCTGCCAATGCAGGGTGAAGATTTGTATTCGACGAAAACCTCCTGGCACAGTGAGTCGACGGTTTAATAAGTTCAATCGGGGAACTGTTATTCGTAAAAAGTTTCCTTCGATGTAAATCCCTCATCGGGACATGTTTCACGATTTCCGGAGGTGGAGTTGCAGGAGGAGAGATATTTTTCCCAGATTCGATTAAATCCTCAGACTTTTCAGATGGTATTTTATCCGCATAGAGGTCATCGACATTATAGTTCTCCGGACCATCGCGAATTCGCTGTAGACTTGGAATCACGTCTCCGATCTTCAAACTTCCAGCAGTAACTCTCAGAATTTCGTCAGCGAGATTTTTGTTGAAAATTTCACCAAGAATTAATGGCCTTTCTAATTCGTTCATCTGGCAATTCGATGAGAAACTTGCGCCTTTTATATTTTCAGAGATCAGGCAACCAGGACCACTGATCTGATTTGCTTCTTCTGCGATTCTAGGAAGTTCATCTGTTCCACAGACGTCGACGTAGATGTCTTCGATATTAACCAGATCGGGGACTTTTCTAGAATCGATGAGACTCTCCATGGTTGCTAAATTAACTTTCTTCGCGGTAAATTGTGTGGCAGATAAGATGTATTCTCGAGTATTGACGGAACTGCTAGAAATGACGGAAGGAATTTGAATATTCTCGTGTGGGATATTCGCTGGTTGTGGTGGATGTGGCAAGGTGTATTTCATAGGTGGAGATGGAGCTGGAAGTGGTGCTGAAAGTTCGCATTCGGAGAGAGAAGATCCTGAGTCAGAATTGTAATTTTCGTCAGCGTAGGCCTTGCATGGAGGTTTTCCTGTGTCCACCCAGTATTGGATACATGCTGGCGGATTTCGCATTGGGATGCGACGTTCGGGAACATATTCGATAATAGGGTCGGTTTCCGGTTTCAAGGTTTTCAAATTTAGTTCCACGGCATCAGTTATCTGTTGAAATGAAAGGAGATTAAGAAATAATTTAACAGTATTAAACCGAAGAAAGGTAACCAACAAGGCTGCTTTCGATACTTCAGGTTCAAAAATTCAAAAGGTGTTTACAGAAAATACTACAAATGAATTAAAAATAACAACAATCTATAAAATAAAAACTATAAACTATACAATATAAACTATAAATACAAAATACTATCAAAAACGTAGATCATAGGAAATAATTCTCCTGTATCATCCTTAGAAGCATTTTGGTAGCGAAACAAGAAAAAATCGTGCAATTTCTGATGCAAAAAGAGGGTGGAAAAAAATCCCGGTTTCTTTCGGGTTTGCAAAATTTTTTCAGGGTCATCGAAATTAAAAGATTTTAACTCTTAAAATTGAAAATTTTTTCATTTGAAGGAATCCAAACTGAAATTTAAATTAAAGCACTCAAAGTGGAACTTTTTTTAATTTAAACTTTTCAAATTGAAACAAATTGTTAATTAAAAATGTTTACTTCAAATGCTCAATAATTAACACGTATAAAATAGAAGCTTTCAAAGCTTTCCAACTGAACAACTTTAAATTAAATGCCGTTAAGCTGCAAACTTTTAAACTGTTATAAAATGAACAGTTCAAAGATTTCTGGTTAAAAAATATATACTCACGCTATTATTTTCAATGCTCTAAATTAAAACTTATCTTCCCTTTCAACGATCCACTTAACAAAAATGTTAGAAAGAAAAAATTCGCCTCTTCCGATTCAGAAAACCAATTAATAACCAAAACGTCCTCTCTTCTGACTCCATCAACATGTTCAAATCAAAATAAGTGCCTCTTCCAGTTTAGAAAAACTTGAAAACCAAAATTTCCTCCTTTCCAAGTCGATAAAAATCTTCAAAATAAAAAAGGGTTCCTCTTCCAATTCAGAAAAAAAATTAAAACCAATATTTCCTCTCTTCCAAGTCGATAAAAATCTTTAAAACAAAAAAATGTCCCTCTTTCTATTCAGAAAAAGTTCAAAATCGAAATTTCCTCCTTTCCATCTCAATAAAAATGTTGAAAATAAAAAATTAAACTCATCAAATTATGAAAAGAGATTGAAAATAAAAAGTTTCACCCTTCAGCTCAATAAAAATACTAAACAGAAAAAATTACCTTCTTCCAATTCAAAAAAGAGATTGAAAATAAAAAGTTCCCCCCTTC
>CAKNYM010036053.1:27115-51765 GCA_932195095.1 Andricus curvator
TTCTTCCAATTCAAAAAAGAGATTGAAAATAAAAAGTTCCCCCCTTCAGCCCTATAAAAATCTTAAAAATGAAGAAATGTCTTCCGATTCAGAAAAAAATTAAAACCAAAAATTTCCTCCCAAGTCGATATCAAATCCTAATAACAAAAAAATGTCCCTCTTCCAATTCAGTAATAGTTAAAAATCGAAATTTCCTCCTTTCCAACTCAATAAACATGTTATTAATAAAAAAATTACCCTCTTCCAATTCAGAAATAATATTGAAGATAAAAATGTCTGCCCTTCAACCCATTAAAAATGCTCAAAAGTGAAAATGGCCTCTTAAGACTCAGAAAAAAATAAAAATCGAAATTTCCTCCCTTCCACCTTAATAAAAATGTTCAAAATTACACTCTTCCAATTCAGAAAAAGATTACAAATAAAAAGTTACCCTCTACAGACCAAAAAAAAATACTAAAAAGAAAAAATGGCCTGTTGCAATTTAGAAAAAAAAGTTTAAAACCATAAATTCGTCCTTCCAACTCTATAAAAATTTAAAAAAATGTCTCTTTTCCAATTCAGAAACAAAATTTTAAACCAAAATTTCCTTCCTTCCAACTCAATAAGAATTTCAAAAGTAAAAAATTTCTCTCTTCCAATTCAGAAAAAAAATGAAAACCAAAACTTCCTCCCTTCCAACTCAATAAAAATTGACGTTTTTCAATTCAGAAAAAATTGAAAATCGTAATTTCCTCCCTTCCAACCTAATAAAAATGTTAAAAATAAAAAGTACCCTCTTCCAATTCAGAAAAGAGGTTGAAAATAAAAAGTTTCCCCCTTCAGCAAATTAAAAATGCTAAAACGAAAAAATGGCGTCTTGTAATTCAGAAAAAAATTGAAAATCAAAAATTTCTCCCCTCAAACTCAAAAAAAATGTAACAAATAAAAAATTACCCTCTTCAAATTCAGAAAAGAGTGAAAATAAAAGTTCATCTCAATAAAAATGCCAAAAAGAAAAAATGGCCTCTTTCAATTTAGAAAAATTGAAAACCAAACTTTCCTCTCTTCCAACTCCATACAAATGTTAAAAATGAAAAATTACCCTCTTTAAATCCAGAAAAGAGATTGAAAATAAATATTTTCCCCCTTTAGCCCAATAAAAATGCTATAAAGAAAAAATTTCCTCTTCCAATTCAGAAAAAAATTGGAACCCCAAATTTCCTCCCTTCCAACTCAATAACGATTTTAAAAATAAAAAAATTTCTCTCTTCCCATTCAGAAAAAAATTGAAAATCAAAATTTTCTCCCCTCCAACTCAATAAAAATGTAAAAAATTACCCTCTTCAAATTCAGAAAAGAGTGAAAATAAAAGTTCATCTCAATAAAAATGCTAAAAAGAAAAAAATGGCCTCTTTCAATTTAGAAAAATTGAAAACCAAAATTTCCTCCCTTCCAACTCAATAAAAATTTACCTTTTCCAAATCAGAAAAAAATTGAAACTAAAAATTCTCCCCTCAAGCTCAATAAAAATGATAAAAACCAAAAAAAGGGCCTTTTCAAATTCAGAAAAAATTGAAAACAAAAATTTCCTCCCATCCAACTCAATAAAAATGTTTAAAATAAAAAATTATCCTTCTTCCAATCCATACAATATTGCAAACCAAAATTTTCTTATTTCCATCTCGATAAAAATATAAAATGTTTCTGTAAGAATCCAACAACAAAATTAAAACTTAAATATCCTTGTTTCAAACTCAATAAAAATGTGAAAAATACCAAACTTTCCTACAGGAAAAAATTAAACACCAAAATTTCTTGCCTTTCTTTCGAAATTAGAATTGTGAAATTCAAACGTTTTCTATACATAAATCCTTTTAAGTTGAATTCTTTTAATTTTAATTCGTTCCAACTTAATAATTGTTTATATATTATTTATACGTCAAGATTCAACACTTTCATGCACAAATTAAAAATTTTTAAATGGAACAATTAAAATTATAACGTTCATAGTTAAAATTTAGCACTCTTAAATTTCAACGATTCAAGGCTTTCTATTACAAACAATTCAGTTTCAAATTATTTAGTTTTGAATATTTGATTTATAATTACTCATTTCAAATGAACCGTCAAATATTGCCAAATATTAAAAAATATTCTTCTTGGAATATTTTAGATTGAAATAAAATTCGAATAGGATTTGAAATTAAAAATAGTTTATAAGGTTTCAATTGGATGTTTACATTTGTTTAACTACTAACGCTTTCGTATTGATTCAGTACCATTTCCAACATCAAAATCTGTAAATTATTTAATTTAAACAGTTTTAACAATTTTAACAGTCGAAATGAAGTTTAGTTTTAAAAATCATTAGTTAATTTATATTTACATTTGATCAACTTTAAACGTTTTTTATCCAACATTTTCAAATGCAAACGCTTTTAATTTTTATTTGTTTGAGTCTTGAAAACTGCATTTCTAATTCTTTGAATTGAAATGCACACTTAAAAATGAAGACCTGAAATGGAACACTTGAAAGGTAAATGATTTTAGAATCACGAATTGAAAAATGAATGATTTCATAATTGAAAAAGTTAGCAATTGAGTTTAACATTAATAAAAAAGTTGAAATCGAACTTAATTTAAATTGCATTATATCATGTGATATTTCAAGTCATTTTAAAAATTTTTTATATAAAAATTTGTAAAATTTCCCAGTCATAAAATAAACTCACTGACATTTTCCGATTTCAAAAAATGTTGGGTTCAGTGGCCTGCAAAACTAATACGACCAATATTTTTAAAAGACCAGTAGAAGAGTTCTGGATTGAATGTTTAAAACTCGATTCGCATGGATCTATACTATATTCGATATGAGCGGGAAACATTATCCGAATCTGCAAGGCGTGTGTTTAATTTTTTTTTGAGTAAAAACAAAGAAAGAGATTTATTCAGATAAAATATTCACACTTCAAACTTTCTCTAAAATAAAAAATTCAGACTAAAAGCTGTTAATTTCGAAATGTGAAAAACTAAAAATTTAGGAATAAATATTAATTTTAATCTTCCTACGCACACACCACAAGACAAATTAAAACAGACAGTTTTTGTACCTCACACCGACACTGAAGTCGCGGCGCCGCCACCGAGAATTGCAAACGACGTTACGGCGCGCCACCGATCAAATTTAGCCTGAGCCCCACCGACCAATGTCACGTCGGCGCAGACTTCTATGGAAAATAAATAAGAAGGATTACCATTTGTATAAAGACAAACGATAAAGGAAATAGAAAATTCCATAGCAGTTCATGTTTGTAATATATTGTGTGCAAATTACTTGTATTGCTTGTTTTTTTTTAAATATTTTTAGCAACAACGAAGAATTAATATAAAAGTTGTGGATATAGTTTTTACAATTTGGAATATTATTGACTTGCCTGATATACTCCGTGATTCATATATTTTATTAAGAGATCCGTATAAGAATCGGAGAGTAGTAGTAGAATTTGTTTCAAAATTTGAAGAACTTTTAATATCACGAAACAACTTTCCACCGAGACGTCTAAATAGTAATTTCACTTTTTTGTGCAATTTTCAATTGTCAATACATAAAAGCATATTCCATTTAATACATAATTTCTCGAAATTACTCCTATTATGAGCCATCGCATTATTTCAAAATTTAGATTTTCGTGATTGCCAATTCTATAAGCCTGAATATTGTATTAATATGTCATGGTAAAAATAGGGGTGATATTCAAAATATAGAATTAATTATTATACATTTAATGATGTATAAAATTAATTAAAAACAGGATCAAAAAGGAGACTGAAAAAATGAATTTTCATACAGAAATTGTATCCAAAAATAAATAAATACATTCAAAATACTCACTTCCATTGAATATTTTTCAAAAAGACTATCCCAAGATTTTGCTCGTGCTTCCAATATTTTTCTTGGCACTTGGAACTCGAACGCAGGTATCGAACTGCCTGGAATTCTGTAATTTAAAGTACAATGAAATAAAAAATTTCTTAGTAGCACAATATATTTGTTATATTTATGGTTATGGGTGATTGCCAAAAAATTGACCATTTTTGAAGAGCAGATTTTCGAAAACAAAAACATTTCTAAATATCCTAAATTTTTTTTAGTCGAGGGTAATTTTGAATTAAAAAACAACTAATGTTCAACCAAAGAAATGAATTTTTAACAAAGAAGAATAATTTTCTACCAAAAGAGATTAATTTTGAACAAAATACATCAATTTTCAACCAAATAGTTCAATTTTTAAAGGATTTTTTAACCTAATGGTTCAATTTTCAACCAAAGAAATGCATGTTCAACTAAAAAAGTAATTAGTCACCAAGTTTAATAATATTCTACCCCAAAAGACGAATTTTCAACAGAAATACATGAATTTTTAATTAAAAAAGAACAATTTTCAACCAAAAATCGAATAGTTATATTTTCAGTTGAAAAAATTAACTTTCAATAAACAAAAAAAAAATTTCAACAAAATAGTTACATTTTTAACTAAAAAGATAAACTTTCCACTAATCAGATTACTTTTCGACGAAACAAGACGAATTTGCAACTTAAAATAGAGTAGTTAAATTTTCCAAACAGATGAGCTTTCAACCAAAAAGATTAAATTTCTATAAAAAAAGATAAATTGACAAAAAATGGAATAGATCAATTTTCAGTTAAAAAAATTAATTATCAATCTTAAAAAACTAATTTTCGACCAAAGAAATAAATTTTCATCCAAAAAGATAATTGATTTCAACCAAATAATAAGTGTAATAATATTCTACCCCAAAAGAGGAATTTTCAACAAAAATACCATGAATTTTCAATAAAAAGAGATCAATCTTCAACCAAAAGTAGAATAGCTAAATTTTCAGTTAGAAAGCTCAATTTTCAACAACAAAAAAAGGAATTTTCAATAAAATAGTTAACTTTTTAACCACAAAAGGAATTTTCAAGAAAATAGTTAAATTTTTAACCAAATAAATGAATTTTTATCCAAAAAGATAAATTTTCAATCAAGGACAATAATTTTCTACCAAAAAGGATCAATTTTTAACCAAATACATGAATTTTTAACCAAATATTTGAACTTTTAAAGGAATTTCTAACTTAATAGTTAAATCAACAAAAAAAATTAATTAGTCACTAAAAAGATTAATATTCTACAAAAAAAGACGAATTTTCAACAAAATACATGAATTTACAATTTAAAAAATCAAATTTGAACCATAAATAGAATAGTTAAATTCTCAGTTAGGAAACTACATTTTCAACAAGAAAAAAGGAATTTTCAACAAAATAGTTCATTTTTCTACCAATGAAATGAGTTTTTAAGCAAAAAGTTAAACTTCAAACTAATGAGATTACTTTTCTACAAAAAAAGAGGAGTTTCGAGCAAAATAGTTACATTTTCAATCAAGAAGAATAATTTTCTACCCAAAAAGATGAATTTCTAACAAAATACATAATTTTTCAACCAAATATTTGAATTTTTAAGGGAATTTTCAACTTAACAGTTAAATCCTTAACCAATGAAATCAATTTTCAACCAAAAAGATGAATTAGTCACCAAAAGCATTAATATTCTACCAGAAAAGACAAAATGTCAACAAAATACATGAATTTTAAGTTAAAAAAGATACATTTTCAAACCAAAAATAGATAAGTTACATTTTCAGTAAGAAAAATAAATTTTCAACAACAAAAAAACGAATTTTCAACCAAAGAAATGAATTTTTAACCAAAAAGATAAACTTTCAAATAATGTGATTACTTTTCTACCAAAAAGGCGAATTTTCAATAAAACAGTTGAATTTTCACCTAAAAAAGGTACATTTTTAAATTAATAAAATATTTAACAGAATTTTCAAGCTAATAGTTACATTTTCAAACAAAGAAATGAACGTTCAACTAAAAAATGACTTAGTCACCAAGAGTATTAATATCCTACACCAAAACACGAATTTTCAACAAAATACACGAATTTTTATGTAAATAGTTGAATTTTCAGCTGCAGAAGATAAATAAAAAAAAAAAAAAAAGAATGTGCAACAAATCAGTTAAATTTGGAACAAAAATGAAGGTTTTTCAAAAATAAAAAATGATGAAACATCAACCAAAAAAAATTTGAATTTTTAACAATGTAGTTCCATTTTCAAATAAGTAGTTGAACCGTCAACCAAAAACGATTAATTTTCAACCAGTTATGATTATTAACGAAAAAAGATTGCATTTCTACTATAATAGATGAATTTTCAACCACATAAATTAAGTTTCAACTAAAATTAGCAATCTTAAAAAAAAAATGAATTTTCAACAAAAGAGTTCAACATTCAACCAAATAGTGAAATTTTTAGCTAACATGATTAATTTTCAACCAAAAATGGAAGTTACATTTTCAGTTTAAAAAATTAATTCCAAACCAAAAAGAAAACGATTTTTTTTAAATAGTTAAATTTCAAACAAAGAAATTAATTTTAAACTAAAATTATGAAACTTCAACCAAAAAAGATTTTTATTTGAAATCGAAAACACTTCATTTCAACTACAAGAGGAGAATGTTCATCTAGAAAAGATACATTTTCAAATAAAAATGTCACTTTTGACTAAAGATGGAATAGCTACATTTTCAGTTGAAAAAAAAAGTCAACCAAAAATGAAACGAATTTTGAACAAAACATCTGAATTTTCAACCCAGAAGAATTAATTTTTAACCAAATAATAAAATTAACTTCAACTTCAGCTTATCAAAAATTCCCTGGTTTCTCTGACTAGTTTTAAACTCTCTGACTTTCTGGAATTTCAGAAACTCTGACAATGTTTTATTTGAAATTTGTACTTTGGTACACGTGCGTGACAAAACATTTATCGTACTTTTATATTTATAATTTCTAAACGAAGTCAACTGAAACCTTTAAACTTCACTAAATTGTGCTTTGATATAAGTACTTTACTAAAAGAATTTTTGAAAAAATCTATTATTCAAAGGGAAAGTCGAAAATGACTAAAGTGGTAAACTTTTTGGCATCACCCTTATCAGATTTTGATAAAAAATTAATTTCAAACTTAAAATAATCTAAAAAAAGTAAATGTAACTGTTTTCTAATCACATTTTACATTAAATAAATTATTCTAATTAAAAACTGAAGCGTAATTTAGGCATGAAATACTGTATTACATTTTTTTTCAAAAACGTGCAACATTTGTTTACATTAAATCTTCAATTAAAAACAAAACGCCGAAATAAACCTAGAATTACATTATTATAAATACTTATAATTAGTAAAAGCCTTGAGGAATTACTTACAGAATATCTTATGCAACAGTAAAACCTGTTATTCTCATTTATTTTTAAGCAACAGGATGTTATTTTGCTTTCCCCAAGAGTTTATTCCCTGCCAATTTAAGCAATTAATCAGAAGTGAAATCCTCAAAAATTATATTTCTATTGAAAATTGCAGTCTGAATAAAATATCTAACATAAGGAAAGTGCAAAAAGTTTAAAATCATTAATGTAAACATTGAGAAAGATGTAAAAGATGTTTACTTGCGTATGACGTTGTCACAAAATCAAAACATAACCTCAAATTACCTTTCGCTCCCTTCAGTATACGATTGTGAAAGAAATTGGGCATCAACGTTATTGTTCCTTTCGTTAATGGCCATGCCTTTTTTATCTGTAGATACATTCGACACTCGCTTTTTAATCCAGGAGGCGATTCACTACAAAAACATAATAAAAAGATGGAATTTTTCGCTTCTTGCATTTCAAGGTTTGCGCCATTTTGGAAAACAACGTGATGGGCGGCTTCACATGTACGTTCTACTTGTTGAGCGCACGCTTCTTGTAAACTTGCCTTTCATTATTCGATTTTTGCGGGAACAAACAGGAGTTTTCCCGCGCATTGCTAATCTAAAATCTGTGATGTAAACAAAATTATTCTTCGGATTCTAATTATTAACGTTTTAGTAAATGTAGTGACAAAATGAGCATTTTCAGCTCGATTGTGAGACGACAATTGGGGTTCGGTGAGAAAATTACACGTTTTTTTGTAACCTGTCTTTATTTTTAACAGAATTTTACTCTGGCCGAAATGAGACCGGTTTACAGGTTATGTTGAAAGGATATTTGTTCTGATGGACGGCAGTTTTAATTAAAAAATGTTCCAATTTTTGTTAAGTTCATTGTCAATTTTAAGAATTTATAATCATCATTCATATTTTTAGCCTTTCTGTTTCAATGTCGTAGTCACATTAAAAATCAGGTGTCACTGATTGTCACTTTCTTTTGTGTACTTCATTTCATTTTGCAACACATGGTAGTCAGGGTGACCAGACGTCCTGATTTATCAGGACCTGACCTGATTTTTTATCGCTGACCTGATTTTTCATTCTGTAAGGCGAAAATTTGCGATTTTTATTGCGTGGACCTAAATTTTGTTCACAATTTCTGAAGGCGCTGTCTCATTGTGACTTCGCAACTAAATTTCAAAAACTTGACATGTGTGGAATTTTACTAATATTAAAAAAGGAAAACATCAAATTTCCTTTAAAAAATTGGAAGTTCTGAAGAGTATTTCAAATAACATATTGTACAGATTGTAATCAACTGTTTAAATAAAAATGTTGACCTCGAAAAAGTTATTTGCATAATTTATAAACTTAGGGAATGAACATACAATATTATTATTTTGTTCGAAATTCAACAGTTTTGTTAAAAACAAATAAATAAATCTTTTTGGTTATAAATTCAACTGTCTTGTTGAAAATTCGTATTTTTGGGTTGAAACTTCAACTATTTGGTTGCACTTAAGTTAAAAAAAGTGTTTAGCGTAAAAAAAATGAATTTTCAGCCAAACAGTTTAATTTTCAACCAAAGAAATGAATTATACTTGACTTTTGTCTTGAAAATTTATATTTTCGGTTTGAAAATTCAACTGTTCTGTAGGAAATTCGTCTTGTTGGCATGAAAATTCCACATTTTTGGATGAAATTTTTTTCCTTGACTGAAAAATCCTGCTTGGTTGAAAATTCGTCGTTTTTGTTTGAAAAGGCATCTGTTTTCATAGAAATTTCATCCTTTTTGACTAAAAATGCAACTACTTTGTTGAAAACTATTTTTTTTATCGAGGATTTACAACTATCTTGTTGAGAATTCGTCCTCTTTGCTTGAATTTAACTGTTTTTGAATTCAAATTAAAATCTTGTTTGGGTGAAATATCAACTATTATATTTCTGTTTGATGATTCATCATCTTGATTTAAAAACCTTTTTTTGTTTGTTAAAAATTTAACTATTCCATGTTTGGTTGAAAATTCGTTTTCTTTTTATTGAAAATTGTTTTTTTTTTTAACTGAAAATATAACTGTTCCATTTTTGGTCGAAAATTTATATTTTTTAGTTGAAAGTGTATGTGTTTTATTGAAATTTCGTCTTTTTAGCAGAAAGTTCATCTTTATGATTGAAAATTAATTTTTAATTCTTTATGGTTGAAAATTCATCTTTTTGGTTAGAAATTCAACTATTCGGATCAAAATTCATTTTTGAAATTGAAGATTCATCATTATAGTTTAAATTTTATTTCTCCGGTTAAAAATTTAGCTATTTTGTTAAAAATTCTTTTCTTTTTGTTTGAAAATTAATTTTTTCAAACTTAAAATTCAACTACTCCGTGTTTGGTTGAAAATGTATATCCTTTAGTTGAAAATGTTTGTTTAAAAATTTAACTATTTTGTTGAAAATTCGTTTTTTTTCTGTATGTTGAAACTTAATTTTTTTAAACTGAAAATATAAATATTCATTTTTTGTTGAAAATTGATCTTTTTTAGTTTAAAATTCGTGTATTTTGTTAAAAATTCGTTTTTAATTGATTGAAAATTTAATTAGTTTGTTGAAAATTCTTTTTCTGTTTTGTTGAAAGTTAACTTTTTTAACTGAAAATATAACTATTCCATTTTTTGTTGAAAATTGATCTTTTTTAGTTGAAAATTCGTCTTTTTTGGTAGAAAATTAATCTTTATGGTTGAAAATATGTTTTCTTGGGTTGAAAATTCAACTATTTGGTCGAATATTAATTTTTTTCTTGAAAAAATATTTTTTCGGTTTGAAAAATCACCTTTTTTTGTAGAAAATTGGTCTTTTTTGCATGAAAATTTCACATTTTGGATGAAATGTTGTTTTTTTATTGACTGAAAAATCTTTCTTGGTTGAAAATTCGTATCTTTGGCTTAAAATTTCATCAATTGTAGAAATTTCATCTTTTTTGACAAAAATGCAGTTGCTTAGTTAAAAGCTAATCATTTCCGATCGAGGATTTTCAACTAATTTGTTGAAAATTCGCCTTCTTTGGTTTCAAATAAAAGTCTTTTTTGCTTCGAATATCAACTATTACATTTTTCGTTGAAAATTCAACTACTTTGTTGAAAGTGAAACTACTTTGTAAAAATTTCTTTTTTTTTGTTGATGATTCATCATTTTAATTCCAAACCCTTTTTTTATTATTCATGTATTTTGTTAAAAATTAATTTCTTTTGTGAAAAGTTCAACTATTTTGTTAAAAATCATTTTATTTTGGGTTAAAAATTAATTTTTTTAACTAAAAATATAACTATTCCATTTTTGGTTGAAAAATTATCTTTTTTAGTTGAAAATTCAACTATTTTATCTATCTTGTTGAAAATGCAATATTTTCACGTGAAAAGTTAGGAATTTGAAGCAGTTTTAATTGAATTTAATATGATACCCGCATTAATTTTACCTAATTGTGCACTGAATTTTAAGCATAAGAAGATAAAATAAAAATTTGTAATATAATTTGTTATTTTTAAAATTGGGGAATATTTTAATGGCTCGGTACTATACAAATTTTACCTGAAAAAACTAGAGATATCTGGAAAATAAACCCAGAATTGTCAGGGAACTTTTTTACACGATGCCATATTGCCATAAACAATAAAAAATCCCATTTACTTGAAACATTCATTTAAACTTGGTTCAGCCCCACCGTAGGAGGGAGCAGGGACCATTCCATGTACAGTTAATAATATTTTTTTCTTGTAGAAAGAACAACGAATTATGACGTGACTGTACAACACTATTTCTTTGATTAAAAATTTAACTATTTTGTTTGAAAATTCGTTTTTATGGTCAAAAATTAATTTTTTAAACTGTAAATTTAACTATGCCATTTTGGGTTGAAAATTGAGCTTTTTTAGTTGAAAATTCATTTTTTTGTTCAAGATTCCTCAGTTTAGTTGAAAATTAATTAATTTGGCTAAAAATTTGACTATTTGGTTGAAAATTTGACTATTTCGGTCAAAATCCGTGTTTTTTTTAGAAGTGCCTGTTCAATTAATCATTTTTTTTCTTATAGAAAGAACAACGAATTATGACGTGGCTGTACAACGCCTAAAGTGTTACAGCACAGATGTATATCGTGGTGTAACTCCAAATCACGGTGCACCTGATTTTAATCCAGAACCGCCAATTTTTGCCTGCCGTTTTTGTCCTATAAAAGGGCACGAACAGTATATAGCTTTAGCTAACGAAGATGGAAATATTGCTTTACAAGACACGACTAAAAAAGGACAGCCAAATGAGCAACTACAAGGCCATGAGGTTCGCATTTTTAATTTAAAAGTTTAAATTTTCCACTAGACCAATAAACGCAGCCTTCACACGCTTTCCCCCATTCCCATTTTTCCTTATTATTTAAAAGAATTTCTCTTTTATTCCCTATTTTCAATAAACTTTCCCTTTTTCTCGTTTTTCGCTTAAATATAAACTGAATTAATAGAACTCAAAAAGAAAATCCAACTATTTTTGTTTGAAAGTTCATATTTCTCAAATGAAATGTCTACTACTATATTTTAGTTCAGAATTCATCTTCTTTGCTTCAAAATTCTACTATTTGGTTGAAAAATTAATTATTTTGTTAAAAAATGCAACTACTTTGTCAAAAAGTCATATTTTTTTATCGAAAATTCAATTACTTGGTTGAAAGTTGAACTGCTTTGTTAAAAATTCATTTTATTGGTTGATGATTGACATATTTTGTTAAAAATTCATATATTGGGTGGAAATTAATTTTTTTATCTGAAAATTTATATATTCGATTTTTGGCTGAAAATTGATCAATTTTAGTTGAAATTCATATTTTTGGGCTGAAAATTCAACTACTTGGTTTAAAGTTGAACTACTTTCTTCAAAATTATGTTATTACTTGAAGATTCATCTCTTTGGACAAAAATGGAATTATTTTATTGAAAATTCGTTTTGTTTTTTGGTTGAAAATTAATTTTTTGAACTGAAAATTTAACTATTCCTTTTTTGGTTGAAAATGAATTGCTTTTAGTTAAAAATTCAACTGTTTTTTGAAAATGAACGGTTTTGTTTAAAATTCATATTTTGGAATTCAAAATTCAACTGCTTTGTAGAAAATTCATCTTCTTTGTTGAAAATTCTATTATTTTGGTAGGAAATTCAACTATTTAGTTGAAAATTAACATTTGGTTGAAAAATCAACTGCTTTGTAGAGAATTCGTTCATTCTAAAGTTGAACTGCTTCCATAGGAATTCATTTTATTGGTTAAAGAATGAACTGTTTTTTTTTTGAAAATTCGTTTTTTTTATGTAGAAATTTTTTTTTACCCAAAAAATTTAACCATTTAATTTTTGGTTTAAATATGATCCTTTTTAGTTGAGAAATGAACTATTTGGTAAAAATTCTTGTATTTTGTTGAAAAATCGTCTTTTTTGGTAGAAAATTATTCTTCTTGGTTGAAAATTCAACTACTTCGTTGAAAATTTAACTACTTGGTTGAGAGTTAAACTACTTTGTTAAAAATTCATTTTATTACTTGAAAATTCAGTTCTTTGGACAAAAATTAAACTATTTTGTAGAAAATTCGTTTTTTTTTGTTGTTGAAAATTAATTGTTTGAACTGAAAATATAACCATTCCTTTTTTGGTTGAAAATTGATCGCTTTTAGTTAAAAACTCAACTATTTGGTTGTAAATGGACTGTTTTGTTGAAAATTCATCTTTCTGCGTTGAAAATTCTATTATTTTGATAGGAAATTCAACTATTTGGTTGAAAATTAAATTGTTTTATAGAGTATTGCCCTTTTGACTTTAAAATTCAACAATTTGGTTACAATGTTTTGTTCCTCTTGACTGAAAAATCTTTCTTGGTTGCAAATGCAACTCTTGGTGAAAATTCATCTTTTTGGTTTGAGAATTCAACTGTTTTTTATTTCAAATTGAAATCTTTCTTGGTTGAAATATTAACTATTACATTTTTTGTTGAGAATTCATCTTTTTTGGTTTAAAATAAAACTGCTTTGTTAAAAATCCTTTTTTTTTGTGTGTCAATTCATCATTTTAGTTGAAAATTCAGCCTTTCAGTCAAAAATTTAACTATTTTGTTGAAAATTCGTTCTCTTTTGTTGTTGAAAATTAATTTTTTCAACCGGAAATTTAACTATTCTATTTTTTATTTTAATGAAAATACATCTTTTTAGGTTTAAAATTCAACTATTTGGTTAAAAACTCAACTTTTTTTGTCGAGAATTTAACTTTTTTGTGGAAAATTCGTCTTTTGGGATAGAAAATTCATAGTTTTGGATTGAAAATACAACTTTCTTCGAAAAAAATCTGCGTTTGGGCTTGAAGGTTCAACTATTTGGTTGAAAATTCACTTTTTGGGGTTTAAGTTCAACCAAAATAATTCTTTTTAATTATACAAAGTTCTGTTGAATACACTAGAATGTCGAATAGAATTCGGTTAAATTCCCCACAATTCTACTTTTTCTATAATTTTATTTAAATCACTACAGCTATTTTAAATTCACTATAATTCTGGTAAATTCTCTGAAAAATATTTGAACTGACTGGGAATTTTGACATTATTTTGGTTAAAAGCCACTGTCATTAACTAAGAAAATTGTGAAAGAATTTATTTATAAATTCACAAGTAGTTATTACACATTGTCGAAATGAAACAATAAACATTTATTTATATAATCAGAATTAAATGATCAAAAAAAAACATAAAAATCGCGAATAAAGCAAGAAATAACCAGGAACTTTTTTCTAAGATTTGATTGGCCACCCTATTTATGTTTATTTTCATTAAAAGAGTAGAATTTCAGAAGCAAGTTAGAGCATTTTTTTTAAATTATAATATTTCATTAATAGCAAACGATTATTCTACTTTACTATAATTTAATGTTTTTTCAGGCGCATCGAAATGCAATTTTCGATTTATCGTGGATGCCAAAGGAAATGAAACTCGTCACTGCATCCGGAGACCACTCAGCTCGATTATGGGACGTTACACCTACTGGCTTCAATTTAATTCAATCCTTCGTCGCTCATACGCGAAGTGTAAAAAATGTCGTTTTTCGTCAGCAAGATAACGGTAATTTATTGATGAATTTTTCTAATTATCAGTCATCACTGGTTGTCACCTATTCACCCTTTTTCACCTATTTTGGAAATTTGTTACCTTTTTCACCTATTTTGGAAATGTATCACTTTTTACCTTTTTTCAATTTAAAAAGTAAAATTTTATTTAAAACTTTAATTTTTAAAGCCTTGTAAGACCGTATCCATTTTAATTTGTTTAAATTTTGTTTGACAATGTTATGAATATTTCGATCTTTAAAGTATTATTTAAACTAATACAGGAATTTAATTTTTCCGTCTTGCACCTTATCGAACTTTTAGTTTTCTTCCAAAATCAGCCTGAAAATTCTAAAAAAAAACTTCAAAATTAACAAAATCGTGGAGATTTGTCCGAAAATGTTGAAAGACAATTTATTCAAAAACTCTAGCCGTTTTCTGTTCTCAATTTGCACTTCAGCGTGAATATTATTTCATGAGATTTTATCGAAATTTTATCTGCCCTTCAAGGAGAGATAATTAAAATTCACGTTTGAAAAGAGCGACACTAGGTACGACAAAAATCTGCAGAACAAAATTATTTCTCCTAAAAAGTTCTAAAAATAAATAATTTGACGCTTTTTTCTAACGCTCTATGTTTCAAATTTTTACTAAATATAAATAAAACCGGTTGAAATAGTATTTTTTTAAATAAACAAATTTCATGCTGTCGTAAAGAAAAAACTTGTACTTACATTTTTTCCTCGAAAGTCTAATTTTCGCGATAATCAAAAACTAAGAATCAAAAATAAAGAAAAAATTGTATCAAAGATTTTGAATTTTCAAGCCAAAAAATGAGCTTTCAACAAAATAGTTGAATGTTCAATAAAATAGTTCAATTTTCAACCAAAAGATGAATTTTCAACCAAGAAGATTAATTTTCTACCGAAAAAGATGAATTCTCAACAAAATACATCAATTTTTAACCAAGTAGTTAAATTTTAAACCAAGAGGATTAATTTTCTACCAGAAAAGAAGGATTTTCAACAAAATATGTACATACATTTTTAAACAAATAGGCGAATTTTCAACAAACTACATAAATTTTAAACCAAATAGTTTGAATAATGGATGTGATGTTAGTCTACATTTTATATAATTAATTTTCAGTTTATATTTTTTTTCTAAATCTTTTTTAACTAAATAATTGAATTTTTAAACAAAAAAAGATCAATTTTTAACAATAAATGGCACAGTTAAATTATCATTGAGAAGAATTAATTTTCTATTTAAAAAAACGCATTTTCTACAAAACAGTTTACTTTTGTACCAAATTGTTGAATTTTCAAGCCAAAAAGGCGAAGTTTGTAAATAGAACAGTTGAATTTTCAACCCGAGAATATGAATTTTCAAGAAAAAAGTTAATTGATAACCAATCAATTCAATTTTTAACAAAACAGTTGAATTGTCAGTTAAAAATTTACTTTTTAACCAAAAAATAGGAATTTTTAACTAAAAATATGAATCTTCAAACAAAAAAATGAAACTTTTAAGAAAGTAGTTCAAACTTTCGACCAAGGAGTTGAATTTTCTACCTAAAAAGATGATTTTTGGAACGAAAAATGTAATAGTTTATATTTCAACCAAAAAAGGACGACTCTTTGAAAAAATACACGAAGTTTCAACCAAATAGTTAAATTTTATAGTTATACTTAATTGTTTGTTGTTGTTTGTAGATTCATCATTTTAATTGAAAATTCATCTCTTTGGTTGAAAATTAAATTATTTGGTTGAAAATTCGTATTTTTGGTAGAAAGTTAATATTTTCCGGTTGAAAATTCAACTATTTTGTAGAAAATTCGTCATCTGGGTTGAAATTTTGCCTTTTTTGGTTAAAAGTTGACCTACTTTTTTAAAAATTAATTTTCTTGGCTGCAGATTCATCATTTTAGTTAAAAATTGATCTTTTTGTTGTAAATTCATCTTCTTGTGTTGAAGATTCTACTGTTTTTGGTTGAAGTTAAATATTTTTTGTTTCAAGATTCGACTATTTGGTTGGAAATTAATTTTTGTAGGTAGAAACTGCCAGTGTTTGGTAAAAATTCAACTATTTTGTTGTAAATTCAAGTATTTTTTTAAAAACTTGTCCTTTTTTGTTGAAAATTCAACTGTTTTGTGTAACATTCGCCTAATGGGACGCAAAATTTGTCATTTTTGAATTAAAATTCACTTTTTTGTTAAAAATTAAACTGTCTTCTAAAAAAGCCAATCGTTTCGTTGCAAATGCAACTGTTTTTTGAAGTTCAATCTTTTTTGTTTAAAATTCATCTTTGTAGGTTGAAGATTCAACAATTTGGTTAAAAATTCATCTATTTTGTTGAAAATCTAATTATTTTATCGAATATTACAATTAAAGTAGCTTAAAATTCGATAACTCTGTCAAATTTCAACCAATTCTAATAAAAAGAAGTTTATTACATACAGAATTGAACTCGTTTTGATCATATCAACAGAAACAAATTATTAGATTCAAAAAATATCATTAATTGCAGCGTCGTGACTTTTCACCATGATAAAATGAACAATCACCAAAAAACGAGTTGTTTTACCATAAAATCAGGTTTTTGGGTCGTATGAGAAATTTCGTATATGATACTTTTTTTTAATTCCACTAGATCTACGATTTCTACTATGTTTCGTAAAAAGTATTTTTTCACTGTAAAAATTATCTGGAAAAATGTATTTTTTCGTCTTGGAAAACCTGGGAATGTCCTAATTTTTTTGTTAGAAATGCAAGACACCCTGCTTACCCATTGATATTAAAATAATTTAAATTAATTGCAGCGGTCTTTGCGACGGGAGCTAGAGATGGTGTAATTATGGTTTGGGATACTCGAGCTAATCACGGCGTGAATCCGAAACCAGACAATTGCATGATGAATGCACACGCTATTGGTAAAAGTCTCTCTAACAGTGCAAAGAAAAAATCTTTGACACCTGCATCTCGATCCCAAAGTATTACAGGCCTCGCCTTTCAGGATGATTTTACATTAATATCTTGTTCAGCAGGAGACGGGTAATTTTTTTAAATATTTTAATTTGTTAATTTTTTTCAGGTTTTACAGACCCGACAAGTTGTACCCTATATTCAGTCCAGGTCCCTAAAGTGCCCTATTTTCAAGATTTGGTCCCTATGGTATACTATTTCCACCCCATAATATAACTTTAAACAAATTTATAATAAGATCAACGCTTGCAAGAGTCATGGATTTTGAAAAAAAGTAGCCAATCAGGGAATTTCTGTCACTTTTTAAAATAAGAAGATCACATTAGTCACTTATTTTTCAATAAATTAAGTGATGGGTTAGTCATTATTAAATATCTGAAGTGCCTTGAATTCTTTTGAAATATTTCAGGGTATTTATAAAGATCCCGATAAATTTTTTATATATTTCATTAAGTGGAAGGGATTTTTCAGATTTTAGGGTATTTTTGAAACTTCTAACACATTTGTAAGAGCTTTTAATTTGAAATATTTCAGGGAATTTTAAAAGATTCCAAGGAATTTTTTATTCATTTCATTAATTTGAAAGGATTTCAAAGCGAAAATCTTTTAGGATAAAGAATTTTCTAGAATTTCGGAAGATATGGAACGATTTTATTAGTATTTTGCAGGGTTTCAAAGATTTAAAAATTTTTTCGAATTCACTCTGAATTCTTATTAATTTATCCGGAATTCTTTTCATTCTTTGGAATTTTTCAATTTACTTGAATTCTTCTTTTACTCAATTCTACTTAATTCAGTGGATTTTGTTTAAGTTTTTATTTAATTGATCCTGAAGATCAGTTGAAAAAATAATCAAAGGATTTGAAATATTTTAAGGTATTAGTCACTTTTTTGTTAGAAATTAGTAGGGTTTCAAAGATTTGAAATTATTTTTTGGAAATTACCTTGAACTCTTTTAAATTCTTCGGAATTCTCTTGAATTTTTGTACTTTACTTGGATCTTTTTAATTTACTTGATTTTTTTTATTTACTTGCATTCTTCTAAATTCACTCAATTCTATTTAATTCAATGCATTTTTTGAATTTTTAAAGTTTTTATTGAACTGATCCTAAAGTTTTTTAACCTCTGCTTGAATTCTTAGGCATTTTGTCAAATTCTTTTGAATTTTTCTAAGCTCATTTCAAAGTTACTGAATTCGATGAAGTTTTCTCATATTTTTAAATTATTTTCAATTCATTTTAATTTTTTTAATTCACCTTGAATTTTTATGAACTTCATCGATTTCTTCTCTTTTACCTTAAATTCCTCTAAATTCATTTAAATTTTACGGAAACCAATGGAATTTTTTTGATTAAAAATTGTTTTTTAGTTCATTTGAATTCTTTTAAATTGTTTTGAACTTACCTTGAATTGTTTTGAAATCTTAGTAATTTATCCTGAATTTGTTACCCTTTGAGCGCGATAAAAGTACTGTGAGGCTTGTTTGTTCGTGAATATGTTTCCTTGAATTTCATCATCTTTTCTAGTTTAATCAAAGTCTGGGATCTGAGGAAAAACTACTCAGTTCACAAAAAAGACCCAATGGCGAAGCACATTTTAGAGTACTCAGGAGGAAGCACACGAAATGGATTCACGTCCTTGCAAATTTGCCCAGCTGGCATTAGACTTTACGCAAGTTGCATGGACAATACCATTTATGCTTATAATATTTCGACTTATTCATCAGAACCAAGTAAGTTAACAAAACCAGAAGATATTACAGATTTCACACTCGTACCCCTATTTCCCCGTTTTCAAAGAATTCCTCTTTTTTTTTTACTCAAATATGAACTGAATTAAGAGAACCCTATAAGAAAATTCAACTATTTTTGATTGAAAGTTAATTCTTTTCAATTAAAACGTCTTCTTCATCTGTTTTTGCTGAAAATTAAATTATTTTATTGCAAGTTCAACTATTTTGTCAAAAATTCATCTTTTGTTTTTTATTTTTGGTTTCTACAAAACAGTTTAACTTTCGAACTGTAATCTGTAGTTGAATTTTCAAGCCGAAAAGACGAATTTTCTATAAAACAGTTGATTTTTAAACCCGCGAATATGAATTTTCGAGAAAAAAAGTTAATTTTCAACCAATCAGTAGAGTTTTTAACAAAATAGTTAAATTTTCAGTAATAAAAATTAATTTTTAATTTTAAAAAACTAATTTTTAACTGATATTATGAATCCTCAACAAACTAATGAACTTTTAAGAAAAATAGGTCAACTTTTAACCAATAAAGACGAATTTTCAACTCAAAAAACGAATTTTCTACAAAACAGTTGAACTTTCAACCGGCAAATATTAATTTTCTACCATAACGGCGATTTTTCAAGAAAATAATTTAACCTTATTCAATTTTTAACAAAGTAGTTCAACTTTCAACCTGGAAGTTAAATTTTCTAACCAAAAAGACGAGAATTTTTAACAAATAAAGATTTTTCAATCAAGAAGGAAAAAAATGTCTTCTAAATTGTTGAACTTTCAAGGCAAAAGAAGAATTCTTTGTAAAACAGTTGCAGTTTTAACCAAAAGAAGGGGAAATTTCAATCAAAAAGATTAGTTTTCTACCAATAAAGACGAATTTTTATTTTAAAATTCAAACTTTTAGTAGAAATGTCATCCTATTTGGCTGAAAATTCAACTTTTTTGTCGAAAATTCGTCTTTTCGGATAGAAAATTCGTCCGTTTGTGTTGGAAATTCATCTTTTGTAGAAGAGTCATCTTTTTTGGTTGAAAGTTAACTTCTTTTAATTGAAAAGTCTACTATTATAACTTTGGTTCAGAATTCATCAGTTTTAATTGAACATTTAATTATTTTGTTGAAAACTCAACCGTTGAACATTCGTCTTTTTGGATAAATAATTCGTCATTTTGGATAGAAAGTTCAACCTTGTGGATTGAAAATTCATCTTTTGGTAGAAGTCATTTTCTTTGTTTGAAAGTTCATTCTTTTTAATTTAAAAGTCTACTATTATATTTTTTGTTCCGATTTCATCTCTTAGTTGAAAATTTAATTTTCTTGAAAATTCACCTTTGTTGGTCGAAAATTTAACAGTTTTGTTGAGAATTCGCCTTTTTGGATAGAAAATTCGTCCTTTTTGATTGATAATTATTTGTTTGGTAGAAAAGTCATCCTTTTTGGTAGAAAATTCAACGGACTTGTTGAATAGAAAATTCGTCTTTTGGATTGAAAATTCATCTTTTGGTAGAACAGTAATTATTTTTGGTTTAAAGTTAATTATTTTTAAACGAAAAGTCTACTATTATAGTTTTGGTTCAGAATTCATCTGTTTTGGTGGAAAATTTAATTGTTTTGTTGAAACAAAATTTTTGTATTAAAAGTTTATTATTTTTAATTGAAATGTCCATTGTTATATTTTTGGCTTATATTTCATCTCTTCTGATAGAAAATTTAATTATTTTGTTGAAAATCTAACTATTTTCTTAAAAACTCATATTTTTTTGTTGAAAATTCAACTATGTAGTTGAACTACTTTGTGAAAAATGCATGTTTTTCGTTGAAGATTCATCTCTCGTTAAAAACTTAACTATTTTGTTTTAAAATTAACTTTTTCATGAAAATTCATATTTTCGGGTTGAAAATTCAACTGCTTTGTAGAAAATTCGGCTTCTTTAATTGGAAAAGTCCACAATTTGATTGATGATTCAACTATTTTGTTGTAAATACGCCTTTTTTGGTTGAATTCAACTGTGTTTTATTAAAAATGGAAATATTTTCTGGTTGATGTATCAACTACTTTATTCTTTGTTGGGAATTAATCTTTATTGGTTAAAAATTAATGGTTTTGGTAGAAAGTTGAATTAATTGGTTTGAAAGTTGAACTACGTCGTTAAAAATTCATTTTTGTTGTTGTTGAGCATTCATCTCTTTGGTTGAATTTTTTTTATTTATATAAAATTCATTTTGAACTGAAAATTTGACTATTCATTTATGTGTTACAAATTTATTTATTTGTTGAAAATTCTTCTTTTTGGCACAAAATTTAACTTCTTGGTTAAGCATTCATCTTTTTGGGTTGATAATTCAACTGTTTGGTTAAAACTCAACTTTTTTGTTGAAAAATCATATTTTCGGGTAAGAAGTCAACTGTTTTGTAGAAAATTTGTCTTTTTGGTATGAATATTTATATTTTGTAGGTTGAAAATTCAACTATTTTATTTTGATATTTAATCTTGTCAGCTTTAAAAGTAAAATTTTTTCTACAACATTCAATTTTTGAGCTGGAAACCTGGAGTCTTTTGTTGCAAATTTATTTATTTTTTATTTATTTCCCTATTTTCGCGGAAAATCACCCTGTTTTCCCTGTTTTAAGAGCATTTTCGGCTGTGAAGTCTGATATTACATGCATTCTTTTGAACCAGATATGGTTACAATTTTTTTCTCTACAGTTGCAGAGTATTTTGGAAACCAGACGTCAACCTTCTACATAAAAAGTTGTCTGAGTCCAGATGGCCAGTATCTGTTAAGTGGTTCTAGTGATATATACGCTTATTTGTGGCGGACAGACAATCCTGGAAAACCTCTCGTTAGACTTGCAGGGCACTCGGCGGAAGTTACATGTGTCACCTGGTGCAGTGTTGGCGAAACAAAGGTATTTTTTGTTATTTTATTTTCTTCCCCATTGAAAAATCAGAGAATTTATAAAGTGCAGGCCTCGGAGTCACTACACTATTGACACTATTGGACACTTTTTTCGAGCGATTACACTATTTTGCTACTATTTCGCAAAAAATGACACTAAATACACTATTTTCTCACAATTGTCTGCTCATACCACTATTTCATTACTTTTCCTTAACATATTTTTGAACTTCTTCGCTAACTGGTTACATATGGTCTCACTGGCTGATTAGGGGCCGTCCAAAATGTTAAATTTTTTAGCTAAAAAGATGAGCTTCTTACAAAACAACTGAATTTTCATCCAAATAGTTAAATTTTGAACCAAACAGATGAATTCTTAACAAATTATATAAATTTTCCAAAAAAAGTTGAATTTTCTACCAAATTGTTGAATTTTGAAACTAAACGGACGAATTCTTTACAAAACAGTCGAATTTTCAACCGGAAAATACTCATTTTCACTAAAAAATGTAATAGTTGATATTTGAACCAAAAAAAATATTTTTATTTTAAATATAAAACAGTTAAATATAACAAAAAAAGAATTTTCATCAAAATACTTGATTCCTCAACTAAAACAGATTAATTTTCAACCATACAGTTGAATTTTTAACAACAAAAATTCATTTTCTAGAAAAAGAAGACGAATTGTTACCAAAATACATATATTTTCTACCAACTAGTTAAATTTCAAACCAAGAGGATTAATTTTCTATAAAAAAGACGTTGTTTTAATTACATACATTTTCAAACAAATAGTTGAGTTTTCACTAAAACAGATCAATTTTATACTAAAAATCGAAAAGTTAAATTTCATTTAAAAAATTCATTTTCAGTAAAAAGAAAACGAACTTTCTACAGGATTGTTGAATTTTCAAGACAAAGAGAGGAATTCTCTACAAAACAGTGGCATTTTCAACCTGGAAATACTAATATTTAACAAAAAATGTATTATTTTATATTTAAACCAAAACACATTTTAATATTAAAGACAAAACAGTTGAATATAACCAAAAAGGATGAATTTTCAACAAAATACTGAATCCTCAACTGAACAAAATTAATTTTCATCAATACAGTTGCATTTTCAACAAACAAATTGATTTTCTACCACAAAAGATGAACTTTCAACAAAATTCATCAATTTTTAACCAAATAGTTTAATTTTCTACCAGAAAACATGAATTTTCAACCAATTACATAATTTTTCAACTAAACATTTTGAATCATGTATGTGATGTTAGTTCACATATTTTTTGATTAATTTTTAACTAAACAGATGAACTTTGAAACTAAAAAATATCAACTTTAACCAAAAATGGAGAAGTTAAATTTTTATTGAGGAGAATTAATTTTCAATAAAAAACTAATTTTCTATAAAACAGTTTAATTTTATACCAAATAGTTGAATTTTATACCAAATTGTTTAATTTTTTAGCCGAATTTATGGATTTTCTACAAAACAGTTGAATTTTCAACAAAAAAGTTAGTTTACAACCAATCAGATGAATTTTCAACAAAATAATTAAATTTTCAGTTTAAAAAGTAATTTGGAAAAAAAAGCATTTTTGACTAAAATTATGAATCTTCAAACAGAAAAATGATATTTTAAGAAACTAGTTCAACTTTCAACCAAGGAGTTGAATTTTAATCTAGAAAGATGCATTTTCAACGAAAAATGTCATAGTTGATATTTCAACAAAAAAGATTTCAATTCAAAGTAAAAAACAGTTAAAATTTACCAAGAAAGGCGAATTTTCAGCAAAATATATGAATTTTCAACCAAATAGTTATTCTTTCTGCCAAATCGTTTAATTTTTAAGACCGAAAATACAAATTTTCTACAACAGTTGAATTTTCAACCCGTAAATGTGAATTTTCATTGAAAAGGGTAATTTATAACCGGGCTGTCGCATTTTTAACTAAAGAAGATAACATTTCTATATAGAGAGATACATTTTCAAACCAAAAAGATGAACAAAATATGTAGTTAAATTTCACATTAAAAAAAATGTGTTAGTCAAGAACGAAACAAAATTTTAATCAAATTGTTGAATTATCATGCCAAAAAGACTGATTTTCAACATAACAGTTGAATTTTCAACAAAAAAGTATGATTTTTTAACAAAATTGTTGAATTTTCAACATAATTCAATTTTGAACCAAATAATAAAATTTTTTAATAAGAAAGATGAATTCTTAACAAAAAATTTAATAGTAGACTTTTCAGTAAAGAAGAAACTTTCAACCAAAAATAGTTGGATTTTCTCAGTGGATTCTATTATTTCTCTTCGTATTTATCCCATCTTTAAAAAAGGCGATAAAACTAACTGTAACAACTATCGGGGAATTTCACTTGTGCCTTCGTGCTACAAGATCCTGTCTAATGTTATCCTAAGTAGACTAACTCCTTTTGCCGAGGACATCATTGGGGATTACCAGTGTGGATTCCGCCGAAATCGATCTACAAGCGATCAAATGTTTACAATTAGACAACTGTTAGAAAAGAAATGGGAATTTAATGACTTTTACTTTTTGAAAATAAATAAATTCTAAGATTATAAATTTTTG
>CAKNYM010036055.1:0-13162 GCA_932195095.1 Andricus curvator
TCGAGTTCGAACTGCTAATCTATAATAATAATAATAATAATAAATTTGTTTTGCTACTTTTTGAATCTTCGTGCAACATTTCTAAATTTTTTTGAAGTCTAAGGTTGAGGAAACATGCGCCTGAAGCGAATAAAATTTTCTCTTCATTTCATCAGAATGGGATAACTTCTTTGAATAAGATTTTTCACTTATCAATTTATCACTGCAGTATTTGGGGACTAAGTTTTTGCATTTTTTTCTGAAACAAAAATTGGATTTTTAATCACCGTCCACATTTGAGAAACCTTGCACGTTAGATGGAGAAAAAATTCTCTCTCAATATTCTCAGAATCTAATAACATTTTCCAATTCAAAATCTCACGTTTCAATTCAGCACTGATATATCTTTAAAGTAAAAAGTACGTACATATTTTCTTGCCTTAATTGAAAATTGGATGTCTAGGCTGCAGGTCGACTGAACTGCTAAAAATGATACATTTTTATGTTTTCTGAATCTGCTGCGTCCATTTTCTAAAAAAATGAAAAGTGTATATTAGGACGACCAGAAAAAAACACTTCTGGGTTTCTTAGGAGCGAAAGGCAAATAACAGTAGTTTATGGAATTGTAGAAGGTAGATTTTTGTAAAAAAATTTTAAAGAATATTTAGAGGTGGCCCAACGTCTTTGAAGTACCTATGCAATTAACATGGGCGAAATCAACTTTCTTTTTTCATTTAAGATTTTAACCACCAAGATATTCACTTTTTAATTTGAACTTTTAATATATTGTTTTTAAGGTCCGCAGAATCCATATAAAAGCATGTTTTCAATGAAAAAATCATAATATTATCTGATACTGAAAGTTTGAGAATATTTTCCTCGAAGGTTAAAGATTACATTTTTGAAAAAGCAGATTAAGAAAAATATAATTGAACCTCCTACATTGAAAACAAATCTGAGTACATTTTTGAAATTTGACAGGTCTACGACTTAAGCTGTTTAATTTTCGAGGCGGAGCACTCACCAGCTCGGCCATAAAAGCCATCAACAGTGGGTCTTGAGATGGCGAAGCCTAGACCCTTTCGTGCTAAGCGTTTTAGGTACCTGAACACTTTTACGCCAAATTCAGTCAGACTGGTTGGGGACGCTAATTAATCCTGTTATAGAGTCACATCGATGACAAGAGCTGAAGTTGTACTTTTACCATCTGCTCTTCTCTTACCGAAATTGTCAGCTCTTGCAATGACAAAGTTCAAAGACGATGGGCCATCTCTAAATATTGTTTAACATTAAAAAGAAAAAAATTGCCTTCTACAATCGCATAAACTACCTTTATTTGCCTTTCGCTCCTAAGAAACCCAAAAGCGTTTTTTTCCGTCACCCTAGTTTATATGCATAGAAGTTATGTTTTAGCGAATTTTTAATAATTATAAAAGGCCTTATTGAAATCGACAAAGAATTGGGAGAGATACACATAAAAGGTGCATCTGGAATATCCACATAGTTCGAGAAAATATATTCACGGTTTTTACTTTGGGGCTATTCACTACTGCGAAACATGATATTTTTCACCAGAATGAATAATGATGGAAAACACTTATTGTGGGTGTTACACGTCGCAGATTTGCATATATGTTATTAAAGATACGACATGGATAAGAAATATTTGAAAAATATCAATGTACCCGAACTTTCAGCGAGCAATGCAGTATAAAATGTTATCTTGAATATATTTGGATATTGGTTATTGTACTTTTTTATGCGTCTAAAGATTTCCATTATTACTGCAAATATTAACCAATTTTCATGAATCTTTTTTCACTTCTAATTATATAAATTAATTAATTCAGCTAATTAAAATTGAATTATGCCATGCTTTCATAATTTCAGTTTTTGTAACTTAGTTATCCTAATAAAAAAGGGAACACTTTCACAACCAAAATCAGGTGGAGGGGGGGGGGGGGGATATAAGCATGAATTAAGCTATCAAGAAAACAGCCGAGATTATAACTACATAATATATTATCACCTACTCTTGAAATTGGAAAACAACTTTTAGAGCTTATAATTTACAAGAATCTGTCTGCCTCCGCACTAGACTCGCACACATTCTTTCCCTATAATACGTAACATAAATCGGACCTTATTGACTTTGCAATAACCGAAAATAACTATTTCAACCATGGCATCATTACTATTAACGAACTAGACTCGGACCATCGACCAATTCTTCTTAGCATCTATACTAATTGTGAAAAATCTCCATTACTGACATCATATGTAGCATAAAAAGTGACATTAACACTGTAGTCCCTCAGACTACGTTCAATAAATATGACTAACCTCTTAACCCTGAGATATTTGACCTTATTAATACCCGTAATAAACTTTGGCAAACGAATCGAACAACTAAAGGCTGTAGCCTCAAAAATACGATAAATCATCTTCGAAGAACTATTGCCGTTAAAACTGAAGAACACAGATGCAATATTTGGAACACAGTAGTTGGCAAACTAGAGATCAAAGATAACTCCATCTGGCACATGACAAAGGCCCTCACTAAACTGCAAACTATTATGCCCCCTTTTAAAAAACCCGATCAAGCCTTTGCATTTTCCCCCAGCGATAAAGCAGACCTTCTAGCAGGAAACTATGAAAGTAATTTTTCACCACATGACGATCCATCAGACCCACATCACATCACTGAGTGTGAAGAAATTGTCTCTTGATTATCTCAAAGTCCCAAGTACCGTTAATTTCAAGAAAATAACCCAGAAGGAACTAACCAAGCAAATTAAAATTACTAAGAATAACAAAGCACCCGGCCCTGATTCAATTTCAAATTTAGTCTCCTGACCATTATCTTGAATGCTTGTATTAAAGTAAGCTATTTTCTTGATTCTTGAAAAATAGTCCACATTTTAGTTTTTCTGAAAAAGGCAAGGATCCATACCACCCAACTAGCTACATACCCATTAGTCTTCTCAACACAATGAGCAAAATTAAAAAAAAATATATACTCTTCCGTATAAATTATCACCTCGATGAAAACAGCATCCTAAAACCGCAACAACACGGTCTCATACTCAGCAGATGATGCTCAGGCTCACCGAAGCCATTAGTTTAAATTTTAATAGGAGAAAACATACTGGAGATGTCGTCCTCGATGTTGAAAAGGCTTTCGACAGTGTTTGGCGTATAGGTCTTCTTAGAAAACTAATTAGCTATAATTTTCCAAGAGGACTCATCCTCTTTGTGCATTCTTACCAAGGTAGCATCCTAGGCCCTGTCTTCTTTATTATATACTTAAACGATATCCTCGAGGTTCCCGAAGTTTTAATCGAAATTTATGCAGATGGCATTGCAATATTTACTTCTTCTTGGTCAATTCCAAAAATCCTAAAACAACTTCACAAAGCTCTTGCAATCATTGAGGCGTGGGCTAAACCCCGGAGAATAAAAATCAACATCTTAAATTCAGATTCATTTGTTTTCTCAGCAGGAAAACCAGTCAAAATAGGTCCATTTAAAATGTTTAACGAAATACTTAGAGAGTAAACTAAATGAACGCCATACCACGCTGAAAACCCCAGTTCTCGTCAGATCACTGAAGTTAAGATGTATCACCAAAACACCTAGATATACCAAGAACTTTGTCCTTCATAGAGAATTTCAATTACCATACATTTCAGAGTGTATCAAACAAATCTTACGATTCTACATCACTATCACCTTTTGAACATATTTCCTCTCTAGAGCCGTTCAAAAAACACGTAACGCTTTTTTCTTACACCCCCCCCCCCCCCTGGGTTAAGCCTTTTTTCTATAGTAAGTTTATGTAAGGTAAAAATTAGCGTATGGATCAGGGGGGGGGGCCCCCCCCCCCCTAAAAGCGTTACGTATGTTTTGAGCTCTCTAGCGAAATATAATTTTGATCCGTTTCACAAATACGCGATGGCAAAAGACTTTCTCATGAAATAAGTCACCCTTGTTGGGGATGGTTGGTCGGCGCGGCGCCACCCTGGCGAAAGTTTCGGATAGGAATTCATTCCGAATCATTCCGAAATCTGTATCCGAACCAATCCGAAAAAAGTTCTACATTTCGTTCGATCCAAATCTGTTAAAAATTAATCCGCCTAAATGCGGTTAAATTCAAACGAAATTTTCAATCCCAATTAAACCGAATCAATTCGAACTCGGATTGATACATACTGAATTGTCAATCCGAATGAATCCAAGTTCAGATTGAATTGGATTAATTCGGATTGAAAATCGGTTTAGGTCAATCCGAGTTCGGATTCTTGCGGATTGAAAATTTGGTTCGGACTGATTCGGATTGGAAGTTCGGATTGAACCGGATTGAGTCGGAATTATTTTTTAACCGATTTGGATCGAACGAAATTGAGAGCTTTTTTCGGATTGGTTCGGATACAGATTTCGGAATGATTCGGAATTAATTTCTATCCGAAACTTTTTCCAGGGCAAGACTCGTCTCGACGTTGCGCCGGCCTGCCAGCCCTGACCTATCTGCAACCTTCATTTTCGACCCCACTCACCCCTTTCCTCTCTTCATTAATTTTCTTACATACAAACATTTCTCAAATTTTCTGTTTTTTCCAACCTGCGGGCTTTTTCCCACACACATAAACGTCACTCTAACTAACGGTCATGTCAGATTTCTCTCAGATTGTGTAATAATTCCCAAACGGGTAACGCACAACAACTTCTTCCAGTTCGTTCATTCTTCGGCGAAATTACCAGTCGCCGTGCATTGGAACTCACAAGAGGAGGCGATGTTTGGAGCCCCCTCATGCCCACCCCATTTTTTTTATTTACCGAGAGTCATTCCTCCCCAAGCCCCTAAGTATACACATCAACACTACATTAACCAAGAATAAAACGATAGTTTTTCCAGCAACGTTCAAGCAGATCTCCACTACGGAGAGGATTACCCCCGTATAGACAGAAATTTCCGTCATTGCAACGAGCCGCATCAGCGCCCTGGATACCCTGGACCACCTAAACCAATCTTGCCCTTCCTTGAAGCAAATCTCCGCTACGAAGAGGATTGCATTCGTATCGGCAGAAATCGCCCCAACGTCGCCCTGGATATCCTGGACCACCCACACCACACTTGCCTATCTTTGAAGCAGATCGCCGTTACGGAGAAGATTACTCCCGTATCGGTAGACATCGCCGTCATAGCAACGAACCCCAACGTTGCCCTGGGTACCTGGGACCTCCAAAAAAAACATGAGATGCTTCAAAGAATTATTGAATATGTCTTCCCCAGACAATTCTTCCCAAGAAATCACTTCCCACCTTAAAAAAAATAAGAGTTGCTTCGAGGCACCATTGGATAAGTTTTCCTGGGACATGACTTTCCAGGAAAGCACTTCCCGCTTTAAAAAAAATAGGAGTCTCTGCAAGACAATATTGGACAGGTATTTCCCCGACAAGTCTTTCCAGGAAATCATTTCCCACCTTTAAAAAAAAATAGGAGTTCCTTCGAGGCACCATTGAACAGGTCTTTCCGGGAAATGAATTCCCAGAAAAAAGTTTTTCCAGGAAATTACTTCCCACCGTAGAAAAATAGGATTTGTCCAATGGTTGCTCGAAGCAACCCCTATTTTTTTAAAGGTGGGAAGTGATTTCCTGGGAAGACTCGTTCGGGGAAGACCTGTCCTATGGTTCCTCGGAGCATCTTATGTTTTTTTGGAGGTGGGAAGTGATTTCCCAGGAAGACTTATTCAATAATACCAGAGCCCGAGCGTCGGAGTGTACAAACGTGCCTTCACCCGAATCGTTGTGGGAAGGGATGTCCGGGGAAGCCTTGTCCTTTGGAGAGAGATGTCCCAGTTTGCCTTCAAAAGGTGGACTTTAACTTTCTTGCGTGGGAGGAGATTTCCTGGGAGGGCATTTCCTTTGGGAAGTGATGTCCGGAGAAGGCATATCCTTTGGGAAGAGATGTCCTGGGGAGACTTGTCCTGGGAAAACTTGTCCCGGGAAGACTTATTCGGCATGACATGTCACGGCCTCCCAAATATCTTTGGTAGTCCAGAATGTCTTTTGTCTGGATTATTTTGAAAAATCTTCACATTGCTAGGGCAGTCCCATTACATTGCCCTTATTGGCTGGACTGGTTTTTCCTTTGATAATTATACTGATCTACAGTCTTGTATTCATGGACTGAACTATCTTCTACCTTCAATATTTCGAACAGTATTTACATTGCCAGGACTTCCCCTAATAGTTTCACCTACCATTGCCAGGACAGCGCCATTTTATTGCCCTTATTGGCTGGACTGGTCTTGCCAATGTTTCTAGTGTTGTCAGTGATTGGGCTGATGACATTTTGTTGAAATATGTGCACCTGATCTTCAAGTTTCGAACGGGAAATTAGATTCGCTTGTGGTCGTACTCTTAACGTTCAAACCATCCTATCTCGGAAACTTGTGATTTTCCGACTGCTGCCCATTGGGACTTTTCGATCAGGAGGTTTTGAACTATATTATATTACAATTAGTCAGTTTGACCGGGACTGGATTTTATTGTAAAATGTGCAGGGTCCTTCACATTGGTATCGGCTCAGGGACTGAACCTCAGTCCTGCACGGAAGCCTGACGCTCTATTGCCTGAGCCACCGAGGCTCATCCAGAGTACGCATTACTCTCGTCGAAAAAATTACGCTCACTTGTGCGAGTGAATGAACACCCAGTATTGCCCACGACACAAGGAACTCCGACACGGACTCGTTGGTCCCCGCACCTGGAGTTCGATTCACCGGAGCTCGCATATCCTGGTATTAATCACCAGAACACGGATTCCTCTCCAAATAATTCTCCTCTCCATTGTTTTAGACTCTGTGGTGAAGCCGTAATATCATCCAATATGGCCGCTGCTGTAGGAAATCTACCCTCCGTGGACAACCAGCCCCTTTTACAAAATCAAGGCCCTGTGTGAAATAACCCCCTCATTAATATCCAGTACCATGTGGGAAAACCATCCCATAAATATCCAACCCCTTGTAGGCAATCTGTCACCTGTGGACAACTTTTGGAAAAAATCAAGGCTTTGCGGGAAATATCCTCCTCATCAATATCCAGCATTCTTTGGGAAACCCACAGCTTGGACAAAATCAAGGCTCTATGGGAAATATCCCCCTTATCAATATCCAGATGCCTGCGGGGAACCCACCCCTTGAACATAATAAAACCATATGGGAAAGAACCATCTCATCAATATCTAGCACCCTGCGGAAAACGCACCGCTTGGAAAAAATCAAGTCTCTGCGGGAAATACCCCCCCCCCCCCCCCATAAATCTACCTCTTTTGCGATGCCAAAAAAGTGTTGGTAAAACGTCGCCCTTAACCTAATGGGTCCTTGCCCCCGATCGTGTCTAGGAAAAATCTACCTTCTCGTAGAGACCGACCTTTTCTGAAGATGGGTAGAGGCCTTCCACCTGGGTAACGCAAAAGTCCTTTAGATTATCGCTAGAGTAGATCCTCAATTTACACGCAAAAATTGGATCGATGCTTGCCAAAAATGGTTCGACTGCTTCTAGATTACCCCCATTTACTGTCTTAGAGTCAATCCAACAGAACGTCGTAACCAAGCCCTAAAAAAGGGTATGAGGTTACGCCTAACCGTGCGTTCTCATAAGGACGTGGATCTTGACATTCCCGAGATCGTTTATAACACCCGTACTCGACGCAACGCAGCAACTGTATAATACGTCCCTAGTTTTCTACGTGAGGTAACGTATTATACGTCTGAATCGAAACATGCAGGGCGCATGCGTCGCGTTATTATAACATAACCTATATTCACCTATAATATAACTGTTCACTATAAAAAATACATTTTATATGAATAATTAACAATTAATTAGGTACCTGTGACTTTCTGGTCCATTTAAGGTCATATTTTATAACTTTTTGTAGTAAAGCATACATTTTGCGATAGTTTTTAGTCCTTTTAATTCTCGAAATTCAAATCCTGCCATGGGATTACACAATATCCCGTAGTCTTCCCCATTACAGACATAATTATTTATTTATTTGCTATTTTGAATGATTTAATTCATAAAAACAAATCATTGCAAAAAGTGAGGGTAAGTGCACGTAAAATTTAGCATGTCTGCCGTCTTGGAACGTAACTTACTGGGTTTTCTACAGTTTTCGACGTATATGACGTAGAAAACGTATTATACGTCAAAAACTCAAGAGTGACGCGTAACTGACCAACCCTGCCCGAGACGGATCTGTTGATCGAGACTCTCGACCAAGAACATCCGACTCAGAGACGTCGTCGAGGGCGGCCTTCGCAGCGGCCCTGGATGAACCGAGATCCTCCGGAACAGGAACTCCGTCGAGAGCGGCCCCTAAAACGGCCCCAGCACGTTGCCACCAGGGAGGTGAACTGCTTGGACCCGATAACTGATTCTCCGTCACCAGGACGATTCTACGATCTCCGACCTCGGCATTAAATCCACTGTAAAAATAGTTATAGTTCTTATGTTAAGTTTTTCTACCGGTATAGATATAGGTATTTTTCATTTTAGCATCTGAGTGTAACTTTAGTATTTTATCCTGTTTTACAGATTCATGTTAGAACTCCTCAGGTAATGAAAGACCCTGTGGATTGATGACCGCTAAATTACAGCACAAGCTCGGTTTCGACGTTCGTTCCACGCTTGTAGGCTTTTGTGTGGGAAGCACGACCCAATCGCGTGAGACTTCACCTAACGTCGAAGACAAACACACCTACGCCAAAGATACTAATAGATGCGGCAAGTGGGGACGAAGTGGGGGAACGATATATATAGCAACTACAGTAATAATTTAACTCTTATTCTAATATCTTTGTAAATATTTTTGCAAATATATTCTTTATTTTTTGTTTCAAAACAGCAATAGGGTCGTTGGGAAAAATTGCATTTCTTTCAATTTCAACTTCAAATGTCTGTTTTTTTGATTTCATCCTAAAATCTGTACATTTTTAAATATACAAATACAGTCACTCCTTGGTGGATGCGCCGCGCCAAGAAATCTGTCAATTGTTTCGACTTTTTGTATTTGAAATCCGGAAGTTAGCCAATAGGACCATTAAAATCAATCAACCGTCGCTTTTCTTCTCTGACCGGTAGAAGCATTTTAACAAGTCAAGGTTATTGTAATTGTTAAAATATTGCTAATTTATTTTCCAATTTCCTCCGAAATAAAGTATTTCAACCACAATTTCTTTCACTAATGTAAAGAGTAGGTGATTTATTATTGAAAAATGCAATGTTTGTAAATAATGCAACAACCCTATTATTGATAATATTAAAGTTTTACCATTTGAATTAACGTTGATGCTAACTTTGTAATTAAATTAATATTTATTTTTCAAATAGACTGTTCTCATTCCAGTGTATTAAGTAAAACTAATCCAAATTTGTCTTTACAATGGACTCTTCGCAAGTATGAATAAAGAAACATGTATTATATTTTTATTACCGCAATTTCTTATTAAATAATTTGATATAATTTAATTAAAAGTTATTGATCGTACGTTAAATTTTGGTTGTTATTTTTGCTAACTAATTGGGGCCAGAAAGGAGAAATAAGACACATTTGCCTTTGGTAATTTTTCATTTAAAATCCATGGGTGTTATTATTTCTAAGGTAATGTCATTATTTGTTAAGGGGTTACACCAGTGTAAATTTTTTAGAAAATCGATTTTTTTTTCGCTTGAAATTTAGTTTAAACCTTGTAGAATATGGGGCAAAAGGTTTAATACATGAAAAATTTTTTTTTCTGTTTAATGTCACGTTTTTGCTCAGGCGTGTCGGGCGTCTCTCATACGGCTACAGGCGGTAGGAACACATCTGCTTGGAAGGTACCCTGTTCCCTCTTTTCAACTTCTGTGATACACTCACAGATGTCCCTAGAGAGGATTCTTGTACAATTCAAACAAAATTTTCGAACAAAAGTAGGTTAGTGTAGCGTCAGTGCTGGTTCGGAAAGTACATCTGGTTGCTCGTGGATGTCTAAAATTCAACTCAAAACATTAAACGAGTTTTTCTCAAAACACGTTTTTTCAAAACGGCACGCAGCATAGCTCGAACAATTTTCAATATTTTCTTTTCAAATTTTAACCACATATTTTAAACAACATTTTGAAGAGAATGACGTACGGATTTTTCGATAAGTTAATTTAAACAATTTTTATAAACAAATGACTTGACTTTTTTTCGTCCAATAATGACATTTTTGCTTCAAACACTTGTCAATTTTACAAAAAACTATATTTTTCAAATCCCGTACGTCATTCTGTAGCTATTCTTATGCAGATTAAGAAAAAAAATTTGTTTTGGTTCCAGCTTCAAATTTGCGGTCGTCCTACTGCGTGCCGCAAAACAAAAAATCTGCAGGAGAATGGCTCCAGTGCCGCCATTTTGAAATATTTTTTTAAGAAAAAATTTCCCTGTAAAGTTCAATACATGCTTAAATATATCCTCCAAGCGCTTTTTCATACTACCTTTCCTTCAACCCAAAAAAAATATCCAAAAATGCATGCTTTGACACTGGTGTAACCCCTTAATTTATTTAGAACGAATTGTAATATAAGGCCCCTCCATGGAGGCCGTAAGTGGCCACAAGTCTATAGCTGATGTTATTGTAGGTATGTATATGCCCCAGAATGCTTAAATGCAAATGAATATGCAAAATTTCAAGCTTTCATCACAAGATTAAACGTCGATATATTTTCGTGTGTAAGGGTGCTTTTTCAATGAAAAAAATTTCGAAATTCAGAAACAAAACAAATGTAGAAGATTTAAACTCAGGTTTAATTTAAATAAAAATATTATTTTTCCTGTTGTCTTTGTGGTCAAAATGACTTGAGAATTAAAAAAAATATAAAGGTCGAAAGGAATTATAATTGTTTAGAAATCTTTTTTATGGAAAAAATTGTGCCATTCCAATAAATCTTTACCTGTGGAGGGGGTGAATTTTTTACTTTCATGTGTGAATACCATTTTATTATTGAAGATAGAAACATTCCAAACTTTTTGTTCAAATTTAAAACTTGCAAGGTTGCAGGATTATAAATTTAAAAGTCTCAGTATTTAAAAACACAATTTTATGTACTGGAAATTCTTACTATAATATTTCGTGAAAATTTCATACGAATATTCTTTGTAAGGCTCAAAATTTAATATACGGTGAAACAGAAGTTTGTTAATGATATATCAAAAAAAATATTAAGAAAAATGGACAGTTTTTTCGCTATATGGCGCTAAACGCTTAAAATCCGTGAAAACAATGAATCCCTGTATAAGTTGGAAGGGGAGAGACAACGGCAGAGCGAGGTTAGTACCAAGTGCGAGTTGCGCGCATCCAGAAACTGCCGAACGCTAAGCGCCCAAGATTTTAATTTAATAAAACGTCACTGCTATAACGTGAAAAACGGTGCCCCAGTGAGATCAGTATCAAATGAGGTTATTATTACAATGATATATATCACGCGCTGACCCAAACGACCGAAGGCTAAGAGCTCCAGATGTGGTCTAAAATAAAAAACATGCTTCGGTATTTTTAAAAAAAATTTCAACATGAATTATTTTTAATCGATAAGTGATGAGTTTTGAAGTATATTTTAAATAATTTTAATTGTTAAAACAATTATTATTTGTTTAAACAATTTTTTCCCCCTTGTAAATCGTGAAAAGTTATTATCTTTCGGGATAAATTATACAAAGTTGATGAATGTCAAGAGTAGTAGTTCTTGTTTAACATATTTGGTAATTATTTAAACAATTTTCATTTTTTTAAACAATTTTTTCTTCAAAAAATCGTAAAAAGTTATTATTTTCTGGAAATAATTACACAATTAAAGAATGTTGAGAGCAATATATTTTTAAAAGATATTTGGTGATTATTCCCAGATAACAATGTGAAACGTATATGCGACTCACAACGCACGCACGCATGCGGATTAATTCGCACGCGTGCGTTCACCACGGATGACAGATGCGTCCTCATATGCGACGCATATCGCTCGCACGGGTGAAGGTCGCACGCGTGCGTGTGAAATGCGATTATCGTGCGACTGTACCCTGAATCCTAAAATACTATTTATATATTTAAATATCTATGTCAAATAAATAAATTGTTATTTACACTACTTTGAACTCAGTCATTCTACAGGTTTTGGTAAAATTAAAAAAACGCAGTGGATAGTTACAAGAAATTTATTTTACAGTGTATAAGAAAAAATAAGGTTATGTTTGTATACTGATACCTACTCTGCAATTGATATCGACGCTGTTGTATATGCTACACTCGATCGTATCCAATAACAGAGATGCCAATAAGCATAAAAACTTCACTTTAAAATTATATCCGAAAACTGGAAGAGTAAAATGCGGAAAACTATGCAGAAAGCGGAAAACTATGAAGAAAGCGGTAAACGCGGGCTGACGGCGGGTGACTGCGGAAGACAGAGCGGGTGGCGGGGAGACTACGTGGACGCGTGACGGCCATCATCATTTCAAAGATATCGTTTTCAAAAACTAAGCGCGCTTTTTAAACTTCTTATCTCAACTTGAAAGTATTAACATCATTATAAAATTGATTAAAATTAATTAGAAAATTAAAGATGTATTAAAGTATTCAAAAAATAAGTACTCAAAATTAGGAAAATTCGATTAAACATTAAAGTTGGGTTTCTGCAAATACTTCAACAAATTTCTAAACAGTAATTTTAAATTTTATGCAATTAAAATTACAAATTTCAGGTATAAAAAATAAAAAGTATTTCATGCGCCATTTGAAATTAAAATTCAAAATTATAATTTTACCAACAATGTCATTTAAAAAAAAAACTGATTTAAAATTCAAATTAGGAATTTTCAAAATATTATTTGAATACAAAATAAATATTTTTGATTAATTGGAACTGTTTAGATAGCCCCATAAAGTTTAAAATTAAGTTTTTGAATAAATAAAATACGTCGAAGATATTAAAATAGTACAGTCATGCGTTTTAGGCAGCCTATTTTCATGGAGCAAACTTTCAGAGTTCAAAATATTTTTTCTAACCACATAACTCCGATTGACTTCGTCGTTTTCTTGCCTCGAAATTTTGTTTTTTGTCGAAGTTAATTTTCCAGCTAAACAAAGTAAGAAAGAAAT
>CAKNYM010036057.1:0-15148 GCA_932195095.1 Andricus curvator
AACTTAGGGAATTTAAGTGTATGTATATGTTGTCAAGACGTCACAATGTTCCAAAAAAATGGAAAATGATTTTCAGCAAAACTTGAATAGTTCTATTTTCAGCTACTAAGCAAATTAATGTAACCAAAAAGCAACAGTTTTTAACAAAACGGTTGAATTTTTAACGAAGAAACTGTATGTTCCACTAAAATAATAATTCTTAGAAAAAATTAATTTTCAAACAAATAGTAACATTTTTAACTAAAAAAAAGAAAATGAAAATGTGAAAAAATCTTCGAAAAAATGCTTGGAATTTTAAATTCTAGTTGAAAAACATGTTATTCAGACTGAGTTTAAGGTCTGGTAAATAGCACTTTGATAAGAAAGAATGCGTTTCATACGCGTGTTTTCTATTCATGATGAACCAATTTCAAATGGAGACAAGGTAACTGTGTCAAAAATTTCAGTATATGAGTGGCGCAAACTCAGTACCTCGATATCATTAGAAACAGAAAGAAGTAAAATGACTGTTTCTACTAAAAGTCTCACTCTCTGATTTTGTTGTGTAATTTTAAAATTACGTCCAAGATAAAGCTCTTTATCCTGTCTTTGGTGGCAATTTCCGGCGGTGATTATGTGTGAAGAAATTAAATTAATGAAAACAATTCCATTTTTGGGGTATTTCACAAGTTGCAATAGGCCCTTTCCTAACGTTAATTATTCCTATGTTAAATAACATTTTTTATGGATGAAATATCAGCTATCACAGGTCTAGACTGGAATTTTAGCTTTTTCGTTTTAAATTTAAAAATTTATCTCATTTAATTAAAAATTTACCTCTTTTGGTAGGGAATCATTCTTCGTGATTGAAAATTTCTTTTCTTTTGGTGAAAATCATTCTAGTGCATTGGACTGACGTTACTTGAAAAATAATTTTTTTTACTGAAAATTGAACTAATCCCTTTTTGCTTCGAAAATTGTTTTTCTTTATTTGGAAATTCAACTACTTGGATGAAAGTTGAACTACTGTATTTTTTTGGTTAAGGATTCATCGTTTTCGGTGAAAATTCATTCAACTATTTTATGGAAGAAGTGTTGTAGTTTTGGTTTAAAATTTACTTTCTTTGGGTTAAAAATTGATTTTATAACTGAAAAAAGTACTCCATTTTCGGTTTAAAATCTATCTTTGAGGCGAAAAATTCATTTCATTGTTTGGATATTAAGCTACGTTTTCGAAGATTCGTTTATTATTGTTGTATGAAAATAAAGTTTTTAACTGAAAACTTTTTACCGAAAATTCAACTGTATTATATTAAAATTCAACTATTTGTTCCAAAATTTTAGGTATTTTGTTGAAAGTTCTTGTTTTCGCCAGAGAATTGACCTTCTCAGTTGAAAATTGACCTTTTTTATTATAATTTTTGTTGTAAACTCATTCTGGTAAATGAAAATGATATTCCAATTTTTTGCCGCAAAACCCTATTTTGGCTTGAAGATTCATTTCTTTGTTGGGAAATTCAACTACGTTTTTGAAAAATCGTTTTTTCTTTCTTTGTTAATAATGAATTTTTCAACTAAAGAAGCAAAATTTTTTTTATTTTTTTTAAAGATAATTTTTCTATGAAAAATTACCTTTTTTAGTTTAGAATTCAAATACTTGATTGAAAATAAATTTATTTTTTTGAAAATCAGCTTTTATGCGAACAAATTGTTCATCTTCGCTAAACCTTCATATTTTGTGTCAAAATCTAACTAGTTTTTTTTTTTCTTGAAAATTTGATCTTTTTTGGTTGGATATTATTTTTTCAACTGAAAATGTAACAATTTCATCTTTGCTTCAAGACACAACTTTATAGTTCGAACATACCACTTTTGCTTAAACCGATAGAATGATTCCGAATTCAAAAGCACTTTTTTTTAATGGAGTATCAAACGCTTCTATTACTAATATAATTTTTTTTCAATTTCCAGGATAAACAGATGGCGATGGTTCTCATCAGACTCCGGAAACCATTAGTATGCCAGCAGCAGATTTAAAAAAACTCTTCAATATAAATGTCAGAGACCTTCTAGGGTCATGTCACAAATATCCTGATCACGAGCAGTTAGGAGCGCTTCTTCAAGGGCTTAAAAGTAATCACTCTAAACAACCTCCCCCGACAGATGACTCTTTTAGGGCTGCAGCACAAGCTATTGTCCAATTAGCGCTACCATGCGCAAAGCCACAACAAAGGACGGATAAAGTGGATTACTATATGTCCACGTAAGTTCGCTTAATGTTTTATACAAAATTGCACACTGCTTTTTGAGATGAAGTTTTCCCCCATTCCACGCATCTATCCCACCTCTCACTTTTCACTCCTATTCTGCTTTCCCGTACCCTTCACTACTGCCGCTTACCTACTGACCCTTCCTCAATACCCCTACCACGCCTTTCGTACTCCCCTAACTCCAAATTCCTTTGCATACTTCCTCCTACTTCCTCGCATATCCTCCCACTCAGATTTTATACTTCCCCTCCCTAACTCTCCTCTACCCAGCCGTCTTTTGCCCTTCCCTCTCTCCTACTGTCCTTTCCATACCATCCCTACTACCCATGTCCTACTTCCTTACCACCACGTTCCTCCTACATCCTCTCCCATCCAATACTCTCTCTCCCCTAACTTTTTCTCCGTCTATCCCTCACTTTCTCACCCATCTCATACTTTCCTACCACTACAGTCTTTTACATATCCTATGACTTGCCGCTCACTGCCCCATCCATAACTTTCCTCCTGTTTTAGTCCCTCCCCTAGTTCACCTTTGCCTTCCTTTTACTTACACTCCCCTCTCCTATCGCGTCATCCTACTAATCCTACAACTGCATGTACATTTCTATTGAAACTAAAAAGAATTTTTATCATCCAAAGAAATCTCTTCGAACGAAGAGAAATTGCTCTGAGCTAAAGAAACGTTTATTAGACTGAGAGCCAATAGATAGCATCCTATGATTCAAAGCAAGCTTCTTTTATGGTTGAGGATTCAAGTTATTTTTGGGAAAATTTGTCTTTTGTGGATGATTTCATCTTTTTTGGTTAAAAATTAAAATCGGTATTGATTGAAATACAAATAATGTATACAATTTTGTTACATGCATAATTATTTTTCCCCTTGCATTTAAAAACAACACGCACACATTATATGCAATTTATTATGATATTTTTTTTTAATTAAGATCGGTCAGAATTCTATTTTATCATGAATAATTTTATGCAAAATGAGCATGAAGAAGATTCAGAATTAAAAAACAGACTTCTAAACTACCTCACTTTTCGGCTCATTACAGACAAAAATAACCAAATGAAAAAAGAGGGAGAAAAAGAGAAAAAGTCAACTAAAATCAACCTCTAACTTTTTCCTTCATCCGTCTTTTTTATACTACCAGGAAACCAACATGTTTCGGAGTCAATTTAGACTCCCTCATCAGGGATTATTTATTGGAAAACTACAAGGTATGATGAATATATTATTATGCTAATTGAAAAAATCAGAAACATAATACCTGCAAATAAACATAATATCTGTACGTGTACACTCACATAAACATATACACACAACACATATCACTTAAAAAAAAAGATAAATTGGTTATCCACTTTGAGGTTACGTGATTGAATATTGGCTATAATGTGTATAGTAAAAGTTCATTTATATTCCGAATCCCTCTATTCCAATTCCGTAATTTTTCAAATGTTGCTGATGTTGTGAATTAAGCATCTAAATTCAATTTTAATAATTATATGTACATTTGTTTTAATTTTGTTTGGAAATAGTTTGGAAATAATTCAAATTTTTAGCAAAATATGAGGTAAAAATTATTTAAATGTTTCAATGAAAATAATTATTCTGTTGGAACTTGAATTTTCTGGAATTATTTCAAACGCTCATTAATACATAAAATAATCAGAAATGAAAGTCAAAATTAAAAATAAAGATAAAGTAAAAATACTTTGAATGTTTCAATGTAAAAAGTAGTTTGATACTTTTTATGTTGTGAACAGTTTAATTAATTATTGATCAATTAATTTTGTTTAAAATTTCAAATTAAATAAAGATTGAATTCAAATTTTTTTCCATTAAGTACCATAAATTGATTAATTACTTCCAGGTTATGTAATGGAATATTGGCTATTAATTGTACAACAAAAGTTGATTTTTTCTTTAAAATACATCTATCACAATTATATAATTTTTGGAAATGTCTTGATGTTGTTGAATAAGTATCTGAATTCAATTTTAAAAATTATATGTACATGTCTTTTTATTTTGTTTGAATCAGTTTAAAAGGTTTATAATAAATTGAATGTATAGAAAAGCAATTCCAAATTCAAAGAAGAATATAATGTAATGTAATAATGAGGACGTTACATGGATGCACTGAACACATTCTTTCAGAATCTATTTTCAGCAAGAACTTAAGTAGTAAAATCTTTTAATGAATAAATAGTTATTAGAAAATGGCGTGAATAATAAAAATTAACCGAAAAGTTGGCGCGCGCATGTGCGCGCGAATAATAGTCTCGTATAATCTTAAAAATGAAAAAACTCAATATTAGATAAACACGAACTTTGAATCTTTGATTTTATCCTTTTGTTATATTTTGGTGTAAATTCATGACCTGGAAAAATAAAACGTTTTGAGTATATTATTTTTACAGTTTTGAATTTTTCACTGCAAGACGGATTTAGAGCCCAACACATATAAAATGGATTGTCTTTAATGAAAATAAAGTGAGGTTGCAAAAATTAACTTTGTAAATAAATCTTGTGTTTTTCCATTTGGAATCTCCTAAAGCCTTGTGAATATCTAATGTTTTTTTAGGTGTTGTCGCCTTCTTTCATGTAATTCATATAGTTTTGAATTTAAAAATAGATTAATTAAAGCAAATCAAATACAAATTAAGAAACAATAAAAAATGTGTAGGATATCAGCAGGCTTAGAATACGAAAATTTGGAATTTCATCACGATTATTGATCTGAAATGACCCCTGAACATTTTTTTCTCTGAAATAATATTCACAGGATTTCTTATGAAATACGAAAAAAGTATTCAATAGAAAATAAATTTAAAAAATATTCATACCAGGTGATAGGAAAAGTTCTTAAATTTCAAAATACACATTTTTCATAGTTCAAAGATTTTTGTCGTACTTTCACCTCTATTACCAATATTTGTTTATTTTGACATTTGTTTTATTTTTTGTTACTCCCTTATAATTATTATTTTTGTGCACGTATTCTGGAAAGGACGATGCCTGAGTGTTGATTTTTTTAAAGTTTTTTTTATATATACCGCCTGTATTTATGTAAAATTGATAGCAAATTATTTTTTTTACTTTGTTAGGGTATATTTATTAGAGAATATAAATTCGACGTAAGAAATAATATGTATTATAATCCCGCTCTACGAATTTAAGAACCAATTTAGTTAGAAGAGTTTCGTTTTCACATAATTGAAATTTAAATTAGGAGAAAATTTTGATTATATTTAATTTTATAAATTCCATTTAGGAGTATTTTTAATGTTAATTTAAAGTTGCAAAATATCTTCGTAAATAGCGAAAGGCGCGCGAAAGCGGCGGCAGGCAGCACGGAGTACGGTGTACCCACCGCTCCGTTGCGACTCCAGTTCGAGCGTCTCGGCCGATCAGCGGGCCAGCCGCTGCTCCCTGCATTGCTTTAGCTCGCGCCCCTCTCGCGCATATAAGCTGGCGCACGAGCGATTCTCGTCACTGATTCCGGATTCCGGATTTGATTCCGATTGTGATTCGATACCGATTCCATAACAATCAGCCCTTTTCAGGTCCTCTAAGTTTATTTTAACGAGGGATTTTTTGTCCTAAAACATGATCTTCTCCCTATAGACGGTCTCCCTATAGAATCCTTGTGAAATGTAATTTTGTGATTGTGATTTTTATTGACTATAAAAACGGACATTTTAAAAAACGGGCATCCTCGTAGTGATGAACTTCTTGACGCAGGCGGGTGGCGTGCGTCATTGTTAGGTGTAAAGCTTGAACTGAATCACAGTGCATTGTAGTGATAGTCTGCATTATACTGACCCTGACATGGGTGGAGAAACTCCTGATGATCCTGGAGATGGAGATATAAACTCCAAGAAAAGAAAGACTGGTCGTGATTCCAGCACCTGGACTGGTGCTCAAAAACCGATACCAACGTACAACAGCTTCGGAGTACTGAATTCCCTAAGTGAAGATGACGAGACTATGGAAAGTGAAGAAACAGAAAATCCTGAAAGTGCATCAGGTAAAGAGGAAGTTAGCATCAAAATACCACCTATTGTTATCACCGACAACATAACAAATTATTCAAAATGCCTGAAGACCATAGTGGATACAACCACTGCAAAGAAGGCAAAAATCGTATACTCTCCCGATAGGCTCACCATCCACTGCAAATCGGTAGACGACTTCTCGGCGCTGCGAAAGAAACTTCAAGCTGAAAAGATGGGCTTCTTCTCCTACACTCGAAAGTGGCTTCAACTGAAGCGCATCATTGCCAAAGGGCTTCCGAGCATCCCGATAGCTGAAATTTCTGAAGACCTCAAAGAACAGGGTATCATGTATGAAAATATTTCCATCCTCAAGAAAAATAAATCAGTGACTGACCCAAACAAACACCCAGTATATATGATCACATTTGAAAATAAAATGGACATGAGAAGTGTTTGGAACATTAAATATCTGTGCTACGTCAAAGTAAGGTGGAAAAATACAAAAATTCTCGACAAGTGACCCAGTGTCACAACTGCCAAGCATTTGGCCACGGATCCCGCATGTGCCACAAGAAGCATAAATGTGTTAAGTGCGAGAAAAATCATCAGACTGCTCGCTGTGACAAGGAAACTGGTGCTGTTCCTAAGTGTGTCAACTGTGGGGGAGAGCACCCTGCAAACTACTCGAAATGCCCTATCTATGTCTATAAAAAACTGATCAACGAGGATCATCCAACGACCAGACAGGGCTTTCAACCCAATATTCTGCAGGACTTTCCAGCCCTGAAGACGAGAAATCCACTCTCCGTTACTACGACTGGGCCTACAATGAGAAGAAGCTGGGGGCCGGCAGAAAAATCTCAGCAACAACCAAACGAAAACCTGACAGACTTTCAAAATCTCATGGATGCATTCGGCAAACTGAGACAACTAGTTGACCTGGGTAAGATGTTGAGACTCGTTAAGGTTCTAAATAATAAACTAGCGAATTCTAAAGATACTATGTCAAAATTATAAGTCTTTTATGAGGTCTTAAATGGCATTTATTTACATAATTATTTATTTACATAATTGACAAAGCTCCGCAAACTAAGCTAGAAGTAAGTGACCTAGATTCAATTTTCAAATTATCAAGCAAAGTTTTAGCATATGGAGATTTAAATGCTAAGAGTACTAACTAGAATTGCAGGGCTAATAATGCAAGTGGCAAAATCGTCTTTAATTATGCTCTTAAAAATTTATATAATGTGATTTTTCCTGATACGTATACCCTCTACCCATACAACGACGGACTCCCAAGCACTGTTGACATAGGAATTGCTAAAAATATTATCTGGAACCTCACGGTGGATGTGATAGACGATCTAGACTCTGACCATCTCCCAGTCCTTATTTCACTAGCAAATATGAAATCCATAGCACTAGAGCAAAGAAGTTGTATCAATTATAAAAAAGCAAAATGGGATAAATTTAAAAGTCATAAAAATAAAAACCTAACACCAAGTAGAGATATCACGTATAAGAATGAAGTCGATAGCGCCGTGGACGATCTCGTCAGTTCCATACATTCTGCAATTGAAAAATCTATACTAAAAAACCAATTTCAACATAATCAAAAATATCTGCCTGAATATGTCAAAGAATTAATAAAATTGAGACATAGTCTAAGGAAAGTGTCGCAAACCACAAAAAGTAAAGAAATCAAGAAAATTAAAAATAAACTCACTAACGCCATCAGCAGAAAAACCGTAAAATACAATAATGAAAACTGGTCCAATAAACTTGAAAATTTGACTGTCAATGATAACTCGCTTTGAAAAATGGCGAAATGCTTTACTAAAAGAAATTCGGTCTCGTTTGAGCAGTCGAGCTGTGAGGACGTGTTTGTTGTTGCTCCGTCCTGTACCGAGAGTTAGAGTGTTTGACTTGTGTTCCGAATTTTTCTGAGTGCCGTGATGCCGTGATGTTACTGCGGTTATTACTATTACTTTTGTGAGTGTAGAATTGGGGCTTATATTTATATGGGTCAGACATTATTCACGTGTAAAGTGCTTCTAGGTTTGTTGTACTTTTTGCGCTTGCTCGTATGCTGAGGTAATAAATCTTCCGCACCCGCAACTTAATATGGCGACATATGAACAGATGCAGAGCTTGATGTCAAGCCTAGAAGGAAAGCTCAAAGCTGAGATACATTCCGTGGAGAAAAATATTCTAGAAAGCACCTCAGCAGTCTTGCAGAGATGTGAAGCCAAAGTTGATGCTGTCGAAAAGGAGAATGCCGAGCTCAAGATGGAGATCGCAAGGCAGGCTCAACGGCTAGATAGGCTTGCAAGAAGAAACAACTTGATACTTTTTGGCATGTATGATGAGCCAACGGAAACACCACCTGCGCTAGACGAAAAAGTACGGAATCTACTCGGTACCAAAATGGACATAAAACTTAACCGGGAGTCGATTGATGGAGTTCGCCGCCTTGGTCAATTCAACTCTGGCAAAATGAGACCTGTTTTGCTTTCACTCTGCTCAGGGTCGATGAAGCACGCTATCCTTCAAAATCGTTCGAAACTTAGAGGTACAAATGTTTTCGTCGAGCATGACTTGGACCCGGACTCTGTTAAAATCCGCAAAGCTCTGAGCCAAGAAGCTGCTAAACTAAAAAACGCAGGGCTAAAAACACGTATAAGTGGTAACCGCCTGCGAGTTAACGATCAAATTTACAGCTTAGATGATTTAAGAAGATTGAGCCTAGAGGAAATAATTGGAAATAATGTTTCAAATATTGAAGAGCTTAACGACGAGAGCGCCAACACTCTTGTAAACAATAACATGTCACATGCACCTGTCGCTTCGAAACTCTCTATGACATCACAAGCAGGGATACACAGTAATGCACAGTCAGCCTTATTTGTAAATACAAATACAGCTGCTATGCCCAACACACAGCTGGGTAGTATGACGTATGAGAAGAAGATAGCCATCACCAACCCTTCTAAAACTAATCAACTCGTTTCTGCAAGGAAAAGAAGGGGTGATTCTCAAGACGCGGGCTCTCTTAACAAGTATTTGAACAGGGGAACTCCCGCAGGATCTGAGCCGCGCACTGACTGACTGGATGAATCTTTTACGGAAAGGGCAGGAGTTTCAAGCTTTAGTTCTGCGGGTGTCTCGCCAATTGGAGGGATGTGCCAGCATACGTCAAATTTTAGTGTCTGTTATTGGAATATCAGTGGTTATAATAATTTGTGTAACTTGGATGTAAAGCAGAAAGCCTACTTAACTAGTCATTGTGTAATTTGCATAGGTGAGTCATGGCTCACAAACACATCTGTGAAACTGCCGAAATTTTTAGATGGTTACACCCCTTATTACTCCGTGGCTGTCAAAGAAAAAAGTAAGGGCCGTGGCAGTGGAGGGCTAATTACATTAGTCCAAAACTGCGCTGACTATTTACATTGCAAACTAGAAGTCAGTAATTTGTATTTATTTGTGAAATTGACATTCGAAAATTCCTTCACTCTGTATATCGGTAATATATATTTTCCACCATCAGCAGACTCAGACTTCTGTATTGATAAGCTTCAAAATTTTTTATTCTCTTTAGACAATGTAAACACACATTTTTTATTAATTGGTGATTTTAACGCTCGTGTAGGAACCCTAAATAGCTTTTCTGATGAGATTTTCAACAATTATAATTTATTTCCGAGTAGATCAGCCTTAGATGTTAAAGTTAATAAAAGAGGCAAAAAACTGGTGGAGTCCCTTGAATCGTGCGACCTAGCGCTCTGCAATGGTCGTTCATTTTCTGATAGGCTGGGTCAATTTACCTACCTAACAAAAAGAGGCTGCAGTACTATTGATTTATGTTGGTTAAGTATCGACTGCGCAAATATTCTTAACGATTTTTCTGTCCACAATATTTCGGACCAATCGAATCATTTACTTGTTGCTATCGATTTTAATATTGTACTCAAGGGTTCTAGGGAAAGAGAGCCTAACAAATTTGTCGGCGTATCAACGTTTGTAAAATGGAATGACGAGAGAGCGAACACCTTTTATACTGCTTTGTCAAATTCACCGCTTATATACAATAATGATGTTAACGCTGACTTTTTGTATAATAACTTAATTTCCGCAATAACGCATGCTGCCAGCGAATCAAATATGCTAGTACAGAGGGGCGCTCCCAGTACGTCCGGCACTTATAACCAGAAAAATGTCTGGTTCAACTCGAAGTGCGCTCGTCTGAAAGGGATTGCTGCACGTACTTATAAGCAGTATTCTCGCAATCGTTCTGAGTTTTCCTTGACCCGTTATATCCAGTCTCGAGACTCATATCGAATGGCAACCAAAATAGCAAAGGAAGAGTATTCTAAAACAACCCTTATGAGGTTAGCAAATATGCAAACTTATTAAGCACGAGTGACTGGTTTAAATTTTACCGGGATGTTTTTCCGCCCAGAGTGTTATCAGATGGTAATTTTATATCGGTGTTGGACCCAGTTCTTGATACGGACTTCACCTTACTTGAACTACAAAAAGTTATCTCGGGTTGTAAAATGAATAAAGCTGCAGGTCCGGATGGTATAAATAATGACTTTTTTTAAACATCTATCCCCAGAATGGGACCATTATTTGCTCAATCTTTTTAATACTGTTCTTAACTCTGAAAAAGTTCCTGACCAATGGTCTGTTGTGGATATGTTCATGCTTCATAAGACGGGTGATAAACATGACCCATTAAACTATCGAGGGATAGCTCTTATGAACTCAATCACTAAAATCTTTACGACGCTACTCACTGCTAGATTATCAACATGGGCGGAAGCATATAAACTGCTACCAGAAGAGCAGGCGGGTTTTAGAAAAGGGAGGAGTTTCAGAGACCACTTATTTACACTCTATTCGGTAATAAGCATGCACTTTGCCACTAACAAGAGAGATTATTTGTAGGTCATCTTTGTCGATTTTAGGAGGGCATTTGACTCAATCAGTCATACTAAGCTTTGGGCCAAATTAAATGACCTTGGTGTAAGCGGAAAAATTATTAGGATTTTGGTCTCGTTTTATGCCAACGCCCGTCTAAGGGTAAAATGTGGTGAGTCCTACTCGGAAACAGTCGACGTGACTCAGGGGGTCCTGCAGGGTGATAGCTTCAGTCCTCTCCTCTTCATTCTTTTTGTGGCTGATATTGTGAACTTTTTTATAAAGAAAGGTGTGAAGGGTGTGTTGCTGAATGCGTTCAGATCTCTAATTATGCTTCTGTTCGCGGACGATATAGTTATCTTTGCTACTTCTTGGCACGACGCTCGTGACAAATTAAAAGTTCTAGAGGAGTATTGTGATCAGAATGGCCTTCAGCTAAATCCAAAAAAAACAAAGATCGTCCCTTTTCGTAAGGCCGGTAAGTTGAAAAAACTTCGTCCACTTATGTGGAAAGATTCAACCATTCTTGAGTTTGTTAACACCTACACGTACCTCGGAACCCCGTTCTCGTCAACGGGTAAATTTAAAGTTACCAAAGATCATTTCGTCAGGAAAGGGCCGACAGCAATTTATAGAGTGTGCAGTATTCTGAATAAGTCTAAAAATAACTCATGGGAAGCCACTGTCGTGCTATTGAGATCAATTATCAAAGCCACTTTATTGTGCGGTGCTGAGGTATGGGCTATGCGGTATTTTGACGATCTTAACGTTGTACAAAACAAATTTTTTAAGCAATTATTCTACTGGCCCAGAAACACCCCTGCGCACTTTATCCGAGTGGAAACGGGATTAGATCAAGTAAGCGTCAGAGCGTTCGAACGCGCCTATAATTGGTGGATTTCTATAACTGATATGAATGATCACAGGTTGCCTAAGATTTGTCTCAGGAGCCTCTGCGAGTTGGACCAGGCTAGTGCCGCAAGTATAGAATTTAATTGGGCTTCGCAATTCAAGTCCCTACTCGAATCTATATGCGAACTTGATATATGGGATCGGCAGTGGAGTCACCCCCATGTGGTTACTGTAGAAAAGACAAACATAATAATTAAGTGGGCAAATAATATGTTTAGCACTGCTATTGATCGTGTGACCAAAAATTGTAGTATGGGAAAAAAGCGGGTGGTTAGCCAATTGAGACTTTCAGACTCCACCAAGATCCGACTATATTTTAATGATTCGGCATACGTGATTGATTCAAATGAAATTTGTAGTTTATGTAACTTGATGGAGTTTGAGGATCTTTCTCATGTTCGACTCCATTGCCCTATCCATAACAAATTCAGAGCGCACTACATTAAAAAATACCTAGAAGGGTCAAAAACTGACTTATAATCTATCGAGCGCCTTTTAATTCTACGAAATATTGACCAACTGAATGACATTTTTAACTACATTGTGCAAGCGCTGAGAGTTAGATCTTTTATTATTAATGAGTAAGACTCTGATTTTGAGTACACTGACCTTTTTATGTACATTGATCTGTTGCGTCGCGTGCAAACATTTTATTTATTTATTTTTTTAAAATTTTTATAGCTATAACTTAGGATTATTGTGATACGAGCGTAAACTCGAGACCCCCTTGTAACAGCCAGCGGCACATTACAAGGAGCCATAATTAGGTGGAATTGTCATGTGCGATTCCTTTTGTATCTAAATTGAATTTGTATAATAAATTTAATCTTGAATCTCTTGAATCTAAAAGAATTTTTAATACTCTCCTTATCCTACATGACCTAAACGGCCTGGCCATTAGCAATGAGGATAGAGTTGAGCAGATTGCAGATAATTTTGAAAAAGTCCACTACCTTACTGAAAACATGGGCGATAATGAGACTGACGAGATTGCCTCCAGAAAATGTAAGAAAATTAGAGAGCAAATAGTTCAGAAAGAGGACATCGATCTTGTTTCTCCGGTAGAAATAAAAAAAGCAGTTCTCAGATTTAAACCTAAAAAAGCACCGGGGTTAGACGAAATACAAAACATAGTATTAAAAAACTTGCCCAAAAAAGCTTTTGTACAGTTGACGTATATTTTGAATGCTTGTTTTCATCTATCATACTTCCCCTCATGCTTGCGAATGATCACCAACGCCAAACCAAGAGATAGGATTAAAGATTATTTAGTATGTAAGGAAATCTCAAGAACTGATAAACTTTTTTCAAATTTTTGTTTATATAAAATACCATATCTGTTTTTTGCGAAACAAATGAAATTATTAATTATTTAAACAAATTGAAGCCAGTATTAATTAGAGTTTAATTTCCAGGTTGGAAATAGGTATCTTAATCAAACATCATATATTTATAGGTAGAAGCTAAGATCTCCTTGTGTAAATTTTTATGAACAATAAAGCTTATTTTTGAATGCAAAAAAACATGCATTCTCGTCACTTGGCGACTTGCAACATCTCCAGCTGGCAATTCGGGCTCCCTATCTCTGAAGCCCCGCACCCAACTGATCACGAGACTTTTGTGTAATAGCGTCCCAATCTATTTTCTCTCTTTCCTCTCGGTCGATTGGTCTGCCTTCGAGGCCCCAATCCCACTCTCTTTCTCTCTCTTTCTTCTCGGTCTAAAGGTTTGCCTTCGAGGCCCAAATCCCGCTTGCTTTCCTCTCTCTATCTCTTGTCGATTGGTCTGCCTTCGTGGCCTCAATCCCGCTCTCTTTCTCTCTCACTCTTTCTCTTCAGCTGTCGTGTGGTCTGCCTTCGTGGCCTCATATCCGCTCTCTTTACTTTCCTCTCTCTCTTTCCTTGTCGTGTGGTCTGCCTCCAGGCTCCATACCCCCCCCCCCCTCCTGTCTCTCTTGCTTTCCTCTTCCTAGTTCCTTCATCCTACCTGCGTCTTGCCAATACCTTCGGGCCCAACGGTGGCCCACCAACACATCCGTCTGTCGTGGCCCCTCTGTGCGGCCCCAGACCGTTTCACTCGCGCCGCCCTGTCAGCCCGACTAGTGCCCGGCCAGCACCCCGAGCATTCCGAGTTACCCAGAAGATTTGTCTGCCCCCACCTAGCAGTCGACAGGCAGAGACGAAATCCATGAAGAACCTAGACGAGTTTCTGGCACAGATTAATCAACATTTCCACGCGCGGGCCGCCTACGTTCCAGTTCCGTCCAGCAGACGCCCGACCAGCGCCCCAGTAGCGCCCGACCGACTTACATCAAATTAATTTCATAATTGAAATTATTATAATATTTAATATACTAATAATATATTATCGTAATTATAGTATTATAATGATATATTAATTATGCCAACGGCGATACCACGTTGAAAACACGAGTTCTAGTTAGATCACTGAAGTTAAGCATTGTTGGGCCCGGTTAGGACTTGGATGGGTAAACCGTTCAGGAAAACTGCGTGCTGTTGGCCCGTCGTGGGTGTGGTGGGCCCACATTGGTAGTAAATATCCACCTAGAAACACTGCCCGAATCGAGTAGTGAGGCAATGAACTTTCGAGTTCGAACTGCTAATCTATGTATGTATGTATTGTGACGTGGTATTCTATACCACGCACAAATGGTATATTTAGTCACGCCCAATAAATTCAAAGTTAACCTAAAAGTCATAAATAAATCATACCTGGTCAAGCACAGAATCCATTTAGGGATTTTAATAGTTGGAGAGCTTCGAGAGGGATGGCCTGTTGCCAATTAACAAACCCTTCGATGCCTAGGATTTGTAAATTCCCGCCGCTGCAAACTGTCACCAGACTGGGGGGAATACTTTTATTGTTCGAATATAAGACATCTACTAACGCCTTCGAACTGGTACTTTTTGTTTATTAGACACTCAGGGCCGGGGACCCGGCCACTACACTGAACCATCCACACGATCAATTCACGAATTCACGACCGGGTAGTCGTGAATCGACATCACACATTTTACACTTCAGAAACACAACAC
>CAKNYM010036059.1:4111-24100 GCA_932195095.1 Andricus curvator
TTCCATTCTAAATTATTCAATTTTGAACGCTTTTAATTAAAATAATTAAATTTCAATTCCTTTGAATTTTAAAGTATCCAATTTTTAAAAGTATAAACTAAAAATATTCCATTTTCAATGTTATGAAATTGTTTAATTTTCAAAGTTTTAGTCTGAAATTTTTCAATTTTGAGAGCTTCTGATTTTTAATTTCAAATACTTTCAAATTATTCAATTTTAAACGCTTTTATTTAGAAATGATACAAGTTCAATTCCTTTCCATTCCATTCGAAATATTGTCCTTTTTTCAAAATTTTGCCTAATCTAAAATTTTTCCATTTTGAATGGTGAAAATGACGTGAATTTATTTTTTGATTTTAGAAAAATTGGTCTAATCAGTTTTAATGATAAATTATAATTTTTTTATCTAATGCCAATTTAAATTTCTAGAATTTCTGAAGCTTTGACTTTAAAACATTTAATTTAGTTTTCAACTTCAAATTGTCAAATTTTAATCGCTTTGAATTGAAAATTATTTAAATTCAAAGGGCCCCATTCTAAATTATTCAATTTTGAACGCTTTTAATTAAAATAATTAAATTTAAAATCCTTTGAATTTTAAAGTATCCAATTTTCAAAATTATAAACTAAAAATATTCCCTTTTCAATGTTATCAAATTGTCTAATTTTCAACATTTTAGTTTGAAATTTTTCAATTTTAAGAGTTTCTGAATTAAAAGTTTTTAATTTCAAACACTTTTAAATTATACCTAATCTTTAAATTGTTTGATTCTGAACGTTTTCAATTCAAAATCGTGCAAAATACTTTTTTAATAATTAAACGCTTTCAATTCGAAATCATTATTTCAAAAATGCTGAGAACTTAATATTTAAAAATTTAGTCAACAATTTACGATAAAATACAAATTACACAACTGCGATATTAAAGGCAATAAAACCCCACTTTTACTGACATTGATATCATTTATTTCCTCATTTCATGATAACAAATGATTAACACTTGGCAATCGAACGCGTAATACATAATAAAAAAATAATAATTATACAAAAGATGTAAATCAGTCTATAAAACCTTAAAACTACTCTGTTATTATTTTATAAAAATGAGCAATGCCATAGAGGAATCATATCGCATGTCGGCTAAAAAATTTTCTCCATTTCACATTCCTTATCTGAAGTTCTTAATTTTCTCGCATCAAGAAAAGAAGACCCTGAAAACCTTGAATCTAAATTCCTACTATTAAAAATATAACGTGGAAAAGAGTAATGACATTGCACAATATCTTAAGGTTTTATAAAGTTCTAATGTAAGCTAAAGTTTAGGTAATCACATTATAAAATGTAAAATCTCTAAATTACAAAAATATCTTAGCGTCGTAGATAATCAGTTGAAAAATTGACTTAGTACATAAAATTTCTGCTGCGAAAGTCAAATAAATTTCAAAGAAAATTTAACGTTCGCAGAGAAAAATTATTTACGATTTATTAAATTATTATATTACAGAGATAGATACGAAATTGTGGAATACAAAAATGACTCGCGATGGCTGTGTACGAATTCGACGAACTTGCGAAGTTTTTAGTTTTCTAAATTAAACTTCTGCATTTTCCGCACTTTGCTATAAGTGAGATCCATCATTGTGCATTATGCGGATTATCACATTTCAAATTTGCTATCACCAAAAATGTGCATCGATCCTAATACCTTAGGTTTCAACAATTTTATAAAAGTTGTTTATTTATCCAAACTGTTTGCAAATCGCGATGATTCAATCATACGAATCTTCTTGATTCTGGAGTTTGGACCACGTTATTGAATTCAAATTCAATTATTATCACAACAGTCTCAAAATAACGTGGGTTTATAAAATACAAGATGCTTGCATCCTAAAATTAGAGTATTCACAAATTATACAAATCGAAACTGTTTCTTCATCAGTTTAATCAAAAAAAACTCAAATATTAGTGTTTCTCTTTAATCCTTCCCTCAAAAATTTCGAGGGAGTAGAGCTACACATGTACTTCATGTTTTTCTTCCAGTCCGAGAGTTTTAAATCGTCTTCAGAAGGCAATAATTGTTCATCCCAGTGAAGTTTCTCTTTGATCGAAACCGTACCGTAACTCTCGGTATTGTTATCAGTGTTATTTATACTACAAGTTTGATATCCAGTATCCTGAGCAAAATTGAAAGCACTCTGCTGACCATTTGTGGCTGAAAGTGTAAAATTCTGCTGATAATTGCTACTTTCGCTAGAAAAAGTTTTACACCAATCATTTGCAAATTTCGGTCGCTTGAGGGATTCAGAATCGAAATTTAGGGGTTGATTTTCCTTCTCGTCAGACTTTAAATGATTGAAATGTTCGAAATGCATCGCCATATCCACTGTCTCATTTTTTTCTTCTTCATCAGTCGATTTCAGGACCTCCAGGGGCTCCTTTGTTTCCGCCCAGCAGTTATCTAAAATGATTTAAAACGGAAATTAATATGAATGTAAAAATTACGAATAAGAGGCCTCGGAATTATTTGAGAAATTCAAAATAGTGCAGGGTGTCTACTCAAATCATGGAAAAAAATTCCCCGACAATTCCAGATTTTTTCCAGTTATCTCGAGTTTTTTCAATTAATATGTTAATTTAGAAAGCTTTGACAAATTGCAACTTAAATATATTAGCACCATCGATTATTTAAATAATTAAATAATGATAAAAACCTAATTAATCATTTCTTGAATTTATCATTAAAGTCCATGAATTTGAATAATAATTCAAATAAATTTTTATATTATCTTCTTATACTTAAAATTCAGAGCATATATAGGTAAAATTAATGTGAATACTATACTATAATTCAATTTACACCGCTAATAGTTAAATTTTCAACCAAAAAGATTGACTTTCTACCAAAAAGACGATTTTTCAACAAAATACATGAATTCTCAACAAAAAATGGAGTAGTTCAATTTTCAGTTCAAAAAAATTAATTTTTCACACAAAAAAAAAAAATTTGCAACCAAAGTGATGAATTTTCAACTAAAATGATGAATCTTCGATTGGAATAAATGAATTTTAAAGAGAAGAGTTCAACTTTCAACCAAGCAGTTTTATTTTCAACCAAAAATATGAATTTTCAACTAAAATGATGAATATTTAACCGGAATACTTGAATTTTCAACAGAAAAATTGAATTTTCAAACAATAAGATTAATTTTCTACCAAAAAAATACGAGTTTTCTATAAAATACTTAAATTTTGAAAGAAATACTTGAATTTTCAACTAGAAAGGACAAATTTTCAAACAAATAATTGAATTTTGAACTAAAAAAGACAAATTTTCAACTTAAAATGAAATATTAAAATTTTTATTTAAGAAAAGAAAATTTCAACCAGACTGATGAATTATCAACTAAAATGATGAATCTTTAACTAGAATAATTGAATTTTCCACCAAAGAGATGAATTTTCAACCAAGAAGATTAATTTCTACCCAAAAATACGATTGTTCAACAAAATACATTAATTTACAACAAAAAATGGAATAGTTCAATTTTCAGTTAAAAAAATTAATTTTCCACAAAAAAACACAAATTTGCAACCTAAGTGATGAATTTTGAACTAAAATAATGAATCTTTAATTGGAATAGATGAATAGCCATTCATATATTTTGTATTTTTTAAAACAATCGAATCGGAATATGTATACAGTTTCGCGAGTTTATTATAAATAATATTTTTATTCAGTTTTTATGTATTCAATTCATGTTTAACTTAGAAAGCTTTGACAAATTATATTACAAGATATTCTTAACTCCTAACTTTTTAACTGAAAATATTCCTTTTTTAACAAGATAGATGAATTTTTAACAAAATAGTTGAATTTTCAAACAAAAAGATTGGCTTTCTATAAGAAAAGACGATTTTTCAACAACCAAAAACGCAAAGCAACCAAAGTGATGAATGTTCAACTAGAATGATGAATCTTCAATAGGAATATATGAATTTTTAACAAAATAGTTTCACTTTCAACTAAATAATTTTATTTTCAACCAAAAAGATGAATTTTTAACTAAAATGATGAATATTTAACTGGAATACTTGAATTTTCAACCAACAAACTCAATTTTCAAACAATAAGATTAATTTTCTACAAAAAAAGACTAGTTTCCTACAAAATACATGAATTTTGAATGAAAGTGGAGTTTTCAACTAAAGAAGACCAATTTTCAACCAAATAGTTGAATTTTGTACTCAAAAAGCTAAATTTTCAAACTAAAATTATGAATCTTCAACAAGAATAATTGAATTTTCAACCAAAAAGATTAATTTCTGAACGTACATTTTTTAAACAAACATAAACTTAAAAAAATCAAATTGTGCAACAAAATTGCACAAGTAGGCTTAAAAAGAAGTATGTTCTTTAAAAACTGTTTTTAAAAACAAATACTCAAGAAAATCAATTTGTGCAAAATAATTTACCAAAAAATACGAATTAAAAAAAAAACATGAATTTTCAACAACAACAGGTAAATTGTCAACCAAAAATTGAATAGTTAAATTTTCAGTTAAAAAAATTAATGTTCAACCAAAGAGATGAATTTACAACTAAAATGATGGAATAGTCCAATGGAATATTTACATTTTCAGTTTTAAAAAAATAATAATTTTCCACACAAAAAAAAAGTTAATTTTCAAACAATTAGTTACACTTTCAAAGGAAGTGATGAATTTTCAACTACAAAGGGTTAATTATTAATTCCAATTAATTCCAAACAAAGAAAAACTAATTTTCAATAAAATAGTTAAATACAGTATAATAAAGCTACTTTTACAAATGAAAAATCATTGATATTCAATTTTATATTGCAATTTTAAAAAAATTAGGCACACTCTCGAAAAAATTCCGTGACATTATAATATAGCGACATTTTTCTTTTTTTTACGAACATTTAACAATTTGATAGGTAAAATTAGTCTTTTGACCATTTTATCTAGTTTTTCTCACTCTTTCTAAATCCACAAAAAAATAAATAAACAAAAAGAGTGGTACAGTTATTACAATTTTTTGAAAAAAAATGTGCTAAAAACCACAACATTTTCCCTGAAATTTCGAAGAATAATAGACACTAATATAGTCTACTTACCATAAACTTTCCATTTTGTATTTCTTTGTTTTTCAGGAGAAAAAAAATTATTTTCGATTTTTATCAAAACCTTGTCCTTCATCAAATTTTGAGATTTTTTTATTTTCCTGTTTCAGCTTGTCAAGTTTTCTTCGCTCTTTCGAAGATAATTAGAAACCCGAAGAAATAATAAAAAACGGTAAAGCTGATCCGAATTTTTGAAAAATATAATAAACGAAATTTTCTCAAACTACATTCTTTTCATTGAAACTTTCAGGGGTGTATTTGTACTTCGGCGGAAACAAAATTCAATTTTTTCTTAATGTTCTCCCATTTATTGTATTTTAGTGTTATTTTTTACTTGAAATCAGAAAAATATTATTTTATTGTACAGAACGATACAATACTTCAAAAACTGCAGAGCTGGTTACTTTTTTTTTGTTTTCCCGCGAAAACACAGACTCAATCCAACTCGAAAGAGCGAAAAAAGCTTAAGAAACTGAACCAAGAAAACCAAAAGAATCTCAAAAATTGCAAAAAGGGCAAGGTTTACAAAATTCAAAAATACTTTTTTTTGCCCGAAAAACAAAAAAAGACTCAATGGAAAATTTATGGTAAGTAGACTATCAAAACTTCAGGAAACATAAGATGGGTTTTTTGAGATTTTTTTTCAGAAATTTAAACAATTCAAATTTGTTTGTAGATTTAGAAAAATGGCACGGTTTTGAAATTAAAAATGAAAAAAAAACTCATTTTACCCTTAAATTTTCAAATATTCTTTAAAAATGTAAAAATGTCGCTATGTTAATTTAAAAAAATACTTGTCTCCTGATTTAAAAGTTATTCATTTAGCACATAGAAATAAATAATTAATTTTAAAAACCATGATGCACGATGTGAAAATTAATTGTTTTTAACTACTTAGTTTCAAGATCCTAATTTAAGAATGCTTCAATTTTTGAACGAAGTTTGGGAATTTGTTATTTTTAACGCTTCAAATTTCAATTCATTCATGTTGAAAGTTTCAAATTAGAAAGTATATGATATTTAAAATTTTTAGAATGATTAAACTTTACAGGTTCACAATATTTAAAATTCTTCAATATTGAACGGTGAAAATGATACGTGATTTTTTTTTCGACAGAAATCAAATTTTTTAGTAACAAAATCTATCCAATCTTTTTGAATGTTTTTTGATACTTGATATTAATAATATATATATATATATATATATCATCTTTAAAATTTTTATAATGTCAATTTAAAATTAGTTTTGAATGCGCAATTCTAAAACAGTTGAATTTTTGAGGCATTAAAACCAAAGTTTTTTTTTACTTTAAAAGCTGAAATTCAAAAATATTTGGTATGAAATTTCTTAATTCTTGGAGATTTTTAATTTTAAATTTCACAATGTTGTAGTTGTAAATTAAAATATTAAAAATGCCCAGACAATTTTACTATTAAATCTTTCAAAATTGAACATTTTCATATTGAAAGCCTTGATAACCGTCTTTAAATTCAATAATTTTATATTTAAGTATTCAAAAATTGGTAGATATCAATGTTAAACGTGAAAAATTATCTGGATTTTTAAATGCTTCGAAATGGTATAGAATATCAAATTAAAAGACTTCATAGTTGCACAATTTTCAGTTTAAAAGGTTTGTAATTAAACAATTTTGAATTAAACGCCTCCTGAATAAATCCAAAACAATGAAAAGTTAAGATAATAATTTCACAAATTCAAGTCTTAAAAATGAGAAAATGATAGAACTAGACATTAAAAATTGATTTATTTTTTATTTGAAAATATTCCAAAATATTAAACATTTGAAACTTAACTTTAAAAAAACACATTTTCTATTTGAAAGGCTTAAAATTTTGGAATTTCAAACATTGGAAGCATATATAGCACTCTTGTTTTGTATTCTTGTTTTTAATTTTCAAATTAATAACTTTAAATTGTTGCAAATTAATCTTAAATTGATACCTCAGTAATTAAATCATTTCTTTAACTTTTAATTTGTACAATTTTAGAATTCTGAATTTACATTCTGAACACTAAACTTTCCATTTTTTCGTTATATAAGTTTTAATTTTGCAGTTACAATTAAAATGGTTGAATTCTGAAAATTTTAATTAACAGTTTGAAAATTGCTGAATTTTAAACGATTTAAATTTACTTAAAATAATTGAAATTTTAAAGAGTCTGAATGTAAAAAAGTTTTAATATCACAATTCTTGGTGACCATTTTTTTCAGTTTCAACTGAAGTTCAGATTCGTTTAAATTTCAACGTTCCGTAGTAGAAATTTTTACACTTTAGATGCTTCCAATTTAAAATTACTTTAATTTAAAACGTGTTTTTAGAATAATTTGATTTTAAAGGTACATAATTGAACATTTTTCCATTTTGAATGGCAGAAACGACGTGAATTTATTTTCTGAATCTACAAAAATTGGTCTTTAAGTTTTAATGTTAAATTATACTTTTGTTTATGTAATACAAATTTTTAATTCTAGAATTTCTGAAGCTTTGACTTTAAAACATTTAATTTAGTTTTCAATTTCAAATTTTAAAATATTAATCGCTTTGAATTGAAAATTATTCAAATTCAAAAGTTTTCCATTTTAAATTATTTAATTTTGAAAGCTTGATCCAATTTTCAAAATTATATTATGAAAATATTACATTTTTAACGTTTTGAAACTGTTCCTTTTTAGAAATTTTAATCGTGTCTTATAAAACTGTCCAATTTTCAAAATTTTAGTCTTGAATTTTTTCAATTTTGAGAGCTTCTGATTTTTACTTTCAAATACTTTCAAATTATTCAGTCTTAAACGCTTTTATTTAGAAATGATACAAGTTCAATTCCTTTCCATTCTATTCGAAATATTGTCCTTTTTTCAACATTTTCCCTGATCTAAAATTGTTCGATTTGGAACTTTTTCAATTAAAAATCGTGAAAAATATTATTTTTTTAATATTTTAAACGCTTTCAATTCGAAATTATCAATTATTATTTCAAAAATTCTTAGAATTCAATATTTAAACATTTATTTCTTTAATAATTGATTGTTTATATTTTTAATGTTAGGAAATAAAAATGCAGAGACGTTAACGCGCGCTTCGTGCACGTGCGTTTACTGCTGGTACGCTATATTCTTTAAAATCATTTGAAATTTTTAAAATCCCTTAAATCTTGTAAAATCTCTAAAAAAAATTTGAAATCCCTTATATGATGAAACCATTATTATCTTTTTAATTCCTTCAAAAATGTTTAAATCTATAAAATCGTGTGAGACCCCATGAAGTCCGTAGAAATCGCTTCTAATTCTTAAAAGTCCCTGAAAATTTAATTTAATCCCTAAAGTTTTCTAGAAATTCTTTGAAATTCCCTAAAATTCTTTGAAATCCTTTGACATTTTAATACCCTTTTAAAATCCCTTGAAATTTTGGAAATCTCTTGGAATTTTGTAAAATACCCTCAAATCCTTTGAAATCCATTGGAACTTTTTACATCTTTAATGTCATTGGAGATCCTAAAAAATCGCGTAGGTCTGGTAAACTCCCTAAAAATTTCTTGAAATACTTTCAAATCCCGTAAATTATCTTCCAATTGATAATATCTCTCAAAATTTCTTCAGAAAGTTTGAAGACTTTCAAATCCTCTGAAATAAGATGAAAATTCTTGAAATATCTTAAAATCCTTTAAAATCATTAACATTCTCTAAAATCTTTTGGAATCTGTTAAAATACTCTAAAAGCTTTAAACCCCTATAAAATCCCTTTTAATATCTAGAATCAGTTCAAATTCTTTAAGCTCCCTTGTAATCTGTTGAAATTTTCGGAAATCCTTTGAAACGTTTTGTAAATTTTTCAAATTTTCGAAACCAATTGAAATCCTTTGAAATCTTTAAACTTTTAATATCTTTTGATATTTCGATTTTTGAGATGACGGACGTTATTTTCGCCAATCTAGCGAAAAAGTTTAAATATGTTTAAAGATAAAGTGAAAAAATATTTGCTAAGCGAAAAATTTGAGAAAATGGTTGTTTTTCAAAATAGTAGCAAAATAGCTGCATCATTTAAAAAAAGTATCAACCGTGTTTAAAATTTTAAAAAGCAATTCAAAGGATTAAATTGTATTTGTTGATGTTGATTTTGGATTCAAAGTAAATGAATTGAGCAAGTAAAGTAAGTAAAGTAAAGGAATTGATATTAAAATTAATACATAAATTGGAAAAAGTGTTCAAACAGTTTCAATTATTTGATTTTCAATATTCAAATTAATAAAATTATTAAATAAGATTCTTACCTGGAGGACTGCTTGAAATTTTCTCGGTTCTTTCGACCTCCTTAACGGAAAGTTCGATGCTCATATCAGTCGTGAAATCTAATCGGGCTGCAGATCGAGTACGAAATTTGATACTTTGACACGACATTTCGTCAGCAACTTCGCTAATGGGAGACATGTTCAGAGGTGACATGTTCTCAAAAGCTAAAGGTGTTCCATGGTTCCTCTGCAAATTTCCAGAACTTCCCTGTAAAATTTGAATACCAAAATCTTCAATTCAATACAAAAAATAAAGAAACTAGTAGGCTTTCGTTTTGGATTTTTGTAATGCATCTTATAACAATGTTTAACGCAAAATTTTTATAAACGGAACAAAACAATAAAATTTCAGATTAACATTTTAAAATTTATTGATTTATTTCAACCAAAAAAGATTAATTTTCTACCATAAAAGATGAATTTCCAAACAAAAGACGAATTTCCACAAAACAGTTGAATTTCTAACTCCAAAGTAAAATTACTTTTGAACATAATAGTTTAATTTTTAACCAAATAGTATTAAGTTTTAAACCAACAAATATTAATTTTAACCAAACAGTTGTATTTTTATGCAAAACTACTAAATTTCTACTAAAACGCATGAAGTTTTAAACTAAAAAGACGAATTAAAAAAAATGTTGAATTTTCAACACCAAAATATGAATTTTCAACAAAAAGGTAATTTTCTACCGAAATGGTTGAGTTTTAAACCCAAAACGACGCATTTTCAATATGAAAATCAAAAGAACTAAAGAATTTTTAAACAAAAAAGACGAATTTTCCAAAAAAAATAGTTGAATTTTCAACCAAGAAAGATTCCAGTTGAATTTTCAACACCAAAATATGAATTTTCAAAAAAAGGTAATTTTCTACCAAAATAGTTGAATTTTAAACCCCCAAAAGACGAATTTTCAAAATTAAAACCATTAACTTTTCAACCAAATAATTGAATTTTTAACCAAATTGTTGAGTTTTCAACCAACAAACATGAATCTTCAACCAAACAGCTGCATTTTTATCAGAAGATGGAATTTCTAATAAAACAGATGAATTTTTAAATAAAAAAAAACGAGTAATCCAGAAAATAGTTAAATTTTCCACCAAGAAAGATTTAAGTTAAATTTTCAACACGAAAATAAGCATTTTCCACAAAAGGTTCATTTTCTACCAAAATAGTTGAATTATAAACCCAAAAAGACAAATTTTCAAAATCAAAAGAACGAACTATTCAACAAAATAGTTGAATTTTTAACTAAATTGTTAAATTTTCGATGTACAAAGAAAAATTTCGAACCAAATGTTCATATCTCCAAATAAAAAATATTAAACTTGAATGTTCAACATAATAATTAAATTTCCAACAAAAAAGTTGCATTTTCAACCAAATAATTCAATTTTTTAGAAGACACTTGAATTTTTGACAAAGAAGATGAATTTTAATTCCTAAAGGGCGATCTTTATGTGCAAATAACCGAATGTTCAACAAAATAATTGAATTTTCAACCAAAATATATGACTTTTTAACAAAATACTTAAATTTTCAACCAAATAATTACATTTTCATCAAAATGGTAGCATTTCTAGCCAAATACTTGAATTTTCCACCTAAAAAAAGAGTTTTCAATCAAATAGTCAAACTGTCAAACAAAAAGATTAAACCTTCTACCAAAAAACAGTTGCATTTTCAGCCAAATAGTTGACTTCTGAATCTACACAGATGAAATCTCAACAAAAAATGTAATAGTTAATATTTCAACCACAATCGATGAAATTTCTACCAAGAATTCTTAATAAAGTAATTCAACTTTTACCCTATTAGTTGAATTTTGAATTAAAAAATATCAATTTTCAACAAAATAGTTAAAATTATAACCAAAGAGATGAATTTCCAATTAAAATGATGAATCTTCAATCAAAACAATGAATTTTTAACAAATTAGTTTTACTTTCAACCAAGTATTTGAACTTTCCACCAAAAAGATGAATTATCAACCAAGAAGATTAATTATCTACCAAAAAAAAAAAAACAATTATCAATTAAAGAGATGAATTTTCAACTAAAATTATGAATCTTCTACAAAAAAAAATATTTTTTAACAAAGTGGTTCAACCTTCAACCAAGTAATTTAATTTTCAACCAAAAAATATGAATTTTCTACTGAAACAGGTGAATTTTTAAACTAAAAAAAGGGTGTCTAGCGTTTCTTCAAACAAAAATTCCAGGAATTTTCCAGGTTTTCCAGGACAAAAAAATACATTTTTCCAGATACTTTTTTACAGTAAAAAAAATACTTTCCACGAAACATAGTAGAAATTGTAGGTCTAGTGAAACTGAAAAAAGTGTTATATGGGAAATTTCTCATACGCCCCTAAAATCTAATTTTATACAAAAAAAAAAACGTTTTTTTTGGGGCATTGTTCATTTTATCAAGGTGAAATATCATGACGCTACGATAGAAAATATTCGAAGTTTCTGAGTTATCGAATTTTAAGCTAATTTAGGTTTATTTTCAATAAAATTGTCAACAAATAAGTTGATTTTTTAACCAAATTAATGAGTTTTCAACTTAGAAAGATGAATTTTCAACTAAATAATCGAATTTCAAACAGAAAAGATTAAACTTCAACCAAAAACAGTTGCATTTCCAACGAAATAATTGAATTTTTTAGAAGACAGTTTCATTCTTAACAACAAAGGTGAATTTTCTGTCCAAAGAGACGAATGTTCAACAAAACAGTTGAATTTTCAACCAAAAATGATGATTTTTTAACACAATACTTGAAATTACAAAAATGAACTTGCAACCAGATAGTCTTATTTTGAAACAAAAAAATATTAAACTTTAACCAAATATAGTTGAATTTTCAACACGAAAATTGAAATTTTTGACAAAAAGACGAAGTCTCAACGAAAAATTAAATATTTGGTATTTCAACAACAACAAAAAAACGAATTTTCTACAAAATAGTTCAATTTTCAACCAAAGAGTTGAATTTTCAAAACAAACAAAAAATTCAACAAAATAGTCAATTCTTTAACAAAATAGATTCACTTTTAACCTACAAAGATGAATTCTTAACCAAAACGACGAATTTTCAACAAAGAAAACTAATTTTCTACCAAAAAAGACAGATTTTAACAAAATACACCAATTTGCAAACAAATAATTTAATTTTCAGCTAAAAATGATTTCAACTAAATAGATTAATTTTGAACCAGAGATGAATTTTCAACTAAAATGATGAATCTGCAATTCAGCATCCAAAGAATGAATGTTTAATAAAGTAGGTCAACCTTTAACAAACAAAAAAAAAACTTTTCTACAAAACAGTTGAATTTTCAACCTGAAATTATTAATTTTCTACCAAAGAGACGAATTTCCTAATCAAAAAGACGAATTTTCAACAAATAAAGATTTTTCAGCCAACACAGAAAAAAATATCCAAGAAATTTTTGTACATTGAAGCACAATTGAAGCACATTGAAGAACAATTTCAGCAAAAAAAATGGAAAAGTTACATTTATAGGTTAAAAAATTAATTTTAAATGAAAAAAAGAATTTTCAGCAAAATATTTAAATTTTCAATCAAAGCGATCAACCCTCAAACAAATTTTTAACAAAGTGGTTTACCCAAAGTGTTTTACCCACGTAATTGAATTTTCAATTTAAAAAATATCAATTTTCAGCCAAAAATGAAATAGCTACGTTTGCAGTTAAAAAAATGATTTTTCAACCAAAAAAAGGAATTTTTAACCAAAAAGATGAAGTTTCTACCAAAAAAATATGAATTCTCAACGAATAATGTAATAGTAGATATTTCAAATAAAAAGTACGACTTTTTAATAAAAATTGTTGAATTTGCAACCAAATAATAAAATTCTTCACTATAATTACAGTCGTCAGGATGAAGCAACTGTAAGAAAAGAAATAAAAATACAAGGCAAATAAATTACTAACAAGAACATTATATCAGGGTAATCCCAAACTTCATTTTCCAAATTCTTTAACTTTATTCCGACCAATTTTTTATTTGCTCTAACCATTAATATTCGAATACCATTTCGAAAAAGTTTAAAAAAATATTTTTTCTTTAAACGAACAAAAATTCCAGAACCATGAGCAAAATTCAAAGACTTTTCCAGGGTTTTCCAGGTTAAAAACGAATTTTCAACACCATTATATATATTTACAAAAAAAATTAATTTTCTACCAAAATAGTTGAACTTTAAACCCAAAAACACAAATTTTCAACGAAATAATAAAATCTTTAACTAAAAATATAAACATAAGGAGGACTAACAAGATGTATTAGGGTAGCCACAAAACTTCATTTTCGAAATTCATAGAATCTTTTATAAACGGAATAAAACAATTTCAAGTTAAAGTTTAATATATATTATCCTAGACAGTTATTTGACGTGCCTCTTATAGAAATTCCCTGACTTTTTCAAGATTTCTGTCAAAATCCCTAAGTTTTCCCTGACTTGCCCTGACCAATCAAATTCCCTAACTTTTCCCTGATTTTCAGGTTTTTCCTGACCCTCGGTCACCCTGTAATTATACAAATAATTTTTACATGCTTACCCTCAGAGGAGTCCCATGGATAAACATTCCACTTTGCAATGGGCTGCAATTAACCATGCTTCGTGATTGCACCGAACTCATCGAGAAAGAAGATTCTAGATCATCTTCGTGCGTATCGTCATGAGCAAATAATTTTCTCCTCAGAGAGCTGTTTCCACTACAATTCGCCTCATCGCTTTCCACATTTTGTTCCTATTTCGAAAAATAAACCAATTACGCATGAATAAAGTAAAAAAAAAAAAATTGATTAGTAGTTTGAACTCGAAAGTTCATTGCCTCACTACCCGATTCGGGTAGTGTTTCTAGGTGGATATTTACTACCAATGTGGGCCCACCACACCCACGACGGTGAATAAAGTAAGCATTATCCAAAATATCACTATAATACAAATTACTATGATATTTATAATTTTAAGAATCCTTAAATATCAAAATTAACTTTTCAACATAATAGTTGAATTTTTAACAAAATTGTTGAATTTTCATCCAACAAACATGAATTTTCCACCAAACAGTTGCATTTTTATCCAAAAAAGGTTAAATTTCTACTAAAACAGATGAATTTTTAAACCAAAACGACGACTTTTCAAAAAAATAGTTGAATTTTCAACCAAGAAAGATTCCAGTTGCATTTTCAACATCAAAATATGAATTTTCAATGAAAGGTAATTTTCTACCAAAATAGTTGCATTTGAAACCCAATAAGACGAATTTTCAAAATTAAAACCATTAACTTTTCAAGAAAATAACTGAATTTTTAACAAAATTGTTGAATTTTCAAGCAACAAACATGAACCTTCAACTAAACAGTTACATTTTTATCAAAAAAAAATTTAATTTCTACTAAAACAGATGAATTTTTAAATCAAAAAGACGAGTATTCCAAAAAAGGTTAAATTTCTACTAAAACAGATGAATTTTTAAACCAAAAAGACGACTTTTCAAAAAAATAGTTGAATTTTCAACCAAGAAAGATTCCAGTTGAATTTTCAACATCAAAATATGAATTTTCAATGAAAGGTAATTTTCTACCAAAATAGTTGCATTTGAAACCCAATAAGACGAATTTTCAAAATTAAAACCATTAACTTTTCAAGAAAATAACTGAATTTTTAACAAAATTGTTGAATTTTCAAGCAACAAACATGAACCTTCAACTAAACAGTTACATTTTTATCAAAAAAAAATTTAATTTCTACTAAAACAGATGAATTTTTAAATCAAAAAGACGAGTATTCTAAAAAAGGTTAAATTTCTACTAAAACAGATGAATTTTCAAATCAAAACGACGAGTATTCTAAAAAATAGTTAAGTTTTCAAACAAGAAAGATTTAAGCTAAATTTTTAAGAATTTTCCACAAAAAGATAATTTTCTACCAAATGGTTGTCTTTTAAACCCAAAAAGACAAATTTTCAAAATCAAAAGAATGAACTATCCAACAAAATAGTTGAATTTTTAACCAAATTGTTGAATTTTCAATCTACGAAGAAGAGTTTTGAACCAAATGGTCATATTTCCAAATTAATAAAAATTACCTGTCTAAAAGTAAAGTACGGCTTCAGGATTTCTTCTACATGTGGAGGTAAATTCGGAGGAAGAGATAAAGTCGTTTGAGTCCAAGCTAAAAAAAAAAGAAACAATTTAATTCAAGTTTTAGAAATATTGAAATGAAGACCATATTAAATACCTACAATCTTTTTTAAAAGTCTGGGATTCTTTAGAAGACACAGTATCGTCAAAATGTCGAACGGGTGTTTGCATATTCTCTTTTCTGAATTTATCTTTGTCGTTATTATCACAAGGACTCGGAATTATTTCATTCTCCTGAAAAAATTTGTTAATAGCTGCTTGCGCTTTCCTTTCGATTTCTGGATCTGTGCAATGGGGTTGCTGAATAGGAAATTCTTCGATTTTAGCTGGCTGTATGACAGCTAATTCATCTATGTTCCAACTAAATACAGGAGATCCTTGGGAAGGGCTCGCAACCTGTTTGAAATTAAAAAATTAATAACTTCCGAATATTTTGTAAATATTACATTTTTCGATAAACAATTTCAGAGTGTCCACCAGACGAATGATCTTGAATTCCTGATCATTTTCCGGTTTTCTCCCGTTCATTTGTTCTTTTTCTCGGTCTGATAATTATACTTATTTTTGAAATTTTCACATACGCACTCAGAATTTTTATTCTTTTGGAAAATTCCCTGTTTCGTGTCAAAATTATAGTTCTTTACGAGAATTCTCGGATCCAATTCATAATTAAAGTTTTTACATTTTTGTTTTAAAACTTAAATCTTTCTCTCTTTGATTCAAAAATATTTTTTTTTGGTTGAAAATTCGTCTTCTTTGATTGAAAATTGAACTATTTTGGTAGAAAATTCAATTATTTGGTGGAAAATTACTTTTATTGTGGAAAATTGATATTTTCGGGTTGAAAATTAAACTGACGAATTCGTCTATTGGTTTGAGAATTAAACTGTTTTTAAGAAAATTCGCCTTTTTGGCTTGAAAATTTAACAATTCGGTAGAAAATTTAAATATTTGATTTAAAATTAAAACCTTTTTTGGTAGAAATATCAACTATTACAATTTTTGTTGAGATTTAATCTTTTTTGGTTGAAAATTTGACTGCTTTGGAAATATTTCGTCCTTCGGCTTGAAAATGCATGTATTTTGACGAAAATTCGTCTTTTTGGTTTAACAATTTAATCTTCTGGCTTGTGAAATTAATCATTTGGTTGAAAAATGAACCATTTTGTGAAAAATTAGCCTTTTTTGATGAATTCAACTGTTTGTGATTAAAAATTAAAATCGTTTTGGTTGCAATTTCAACTATCACATGTTTTGTTGAAAATTCATATTTTTGGAATGAAAATTCCACAACTTTACTAAAAGTTCATTTTTTCATTTGAAGATTCATTATTATAGTTGAAAATTCATCTTTATGGTTGAAAATGTAACTATTTTTATGAAAATTCGTCTTTTTGGCTTGAAAAATCAATAATTTATTTGAAATTTTGTTTCTTTCTTGACTAAAAATTCTTTTTTTGTTACAAAATGCAACTGTTCCTGATTCGAAATTAGAAACTTCTTTTGCTGAAAGTTACTATTACATTTTTTGTTGAACATTCGTCTTTTGGGTTAAAAATTCAACTTTTTTGTTGAAAATTTGTCTTCTTGGAATAAAAATTTAACTATTTTGGTAGAAAATTCAATTATTTGGTTGAAAAATAACTTTTTTGTGGATAATTCATATTTTTGGTTTAAAAATAAACTGGCGTGTAGAAGTTTCATCTTTTTGGCTTTAAAATTTAATTCTTTTGGTAGAAAAATCAATTATTTGATCGAAAATTAACATTATTGTGGATAATTCATATTTTTGGGTTCAAAATTAAACTGGCTTGAAAATTTGACAATTTGGTTTAAAATTTGACTTTATTGTAAAAAAATTCGTCTTTTGGTTTAAAAATTCAACTTTTTTGCAGAAAATTCATCTTTTTTGTTTAAAAGTTTAACAATTCGGTAGAAAATTCAAATATTCGATTAGATATTAACATTTTTGTTGAAACTTCACATTTTTTGGTTGAAAACTCAACTCTTTTGTAGAAAAATAGTCTTTCTGGTTTGAAAAATCAATCATTTATTTGAAATTTTGTTTCATTCTTGACTAAGAAATCGTTTAGCTACAAAATGCAACTGTTTTTGATTTAAAATAAAAAACTTCCTTTGCTGAAATTTCAACTATTACATTTTTCGTTGAGAATACATCTTTTTGGGTTGAAAATTCTACCACTTTATTAAAAATTATTTTTTAATTTGATGATTCATTTTTATAGTTGAAAATTCATCTCTTTGGTTGGAAAAGTAACTATTTTGTTGAAAATTCGTTTTTTTAGCTTGCAAATTCAACTATTTATTTGAAAAATCAACTATGTCGTTGAAAGGTCTTCTCGGAAACGGATACTATATTATGTTGTTTATTACTATTTACTATTTGAATATTTTTGTAGGTATTAGTAGACGGACAAATTGGAAGGCAATCATTTATCCGGATACTGGCATTAGCCAGTATTGCCAGTAAATCTTACAGCCGGACGGACGTTTTTATTCAGGTACCTCAAGTTATTTCCAGATATAATTTTTCATAGTACGGAGCCATTAAAATATTTCGTATTTTTTAAAACAATCGACTCGGAATATGTATACAGTTTCGTGAGTTTATTAGAAATAATGTTTTTCTTTCAGTTTTTAGGGATTGAATTAATGTTTAATTTAGAAAGCTTTGACAGATTATATTACAAAATATTCTTATATACACTATCATCATCGATTAAATAAATAATTAAATAACATTTAAACATAATTAATCATTTCTTGCATCTGTCCCTTGTATCCATGTATTCGAATAGTAATTCAAAGAAACTTTTATTTTATCGTCATTGAAAAAAAAAAATTTTCAACTAAAGTGATGTATTTCAACTAAAATTATTAATATTTAACTCGAATAAATGAATTTTAAACCAAAAAGATGAGTTTTTAAAAAGAGTAATCTTCAAACAAAAAGATTAATTGTCTATACAATTTTTAAACATAGAAAAAAATAATTTCAACAAAAACAAACTAATTTTCAAAAAAGTAGTTACATTTTCAAACAAAAAAAATTAATTTTCTAACAAATAAGGGGCATTTTCAACTACAAAAGGTAAATCGTCAACCAAAAATTGAATAGTTAAATTATCAGTAAAAAAATTAATGTTCAACCAAGGGGATGAATTTTCAACAAATGATGGAATATTCAATTGGAATAGTTACATATTCAGTTAAAAAATAATATTATTCAACCATAGAAAAAACTAATTTCAACAGAAATAAAACTAATTTTCAAAAAAGTAGTTACATTTTCAAACAAACTGATGAATTTTCAACTGGAATAGTTGAAGTTTCAACCAAAAATATTAATTTTCAACTAAGAAGATTAATTTCTATCAAAAAATACGAATTTTCAATTAAAAACTATAATTTTTCAACCGAAAATTGAATAGTTAAGTTTTTAGTTTAAAAAAATAAGGTGCAACCAGAGATGAATTTTTAAATAAATGATTTAATATTCAACTGGAATAGTTAAATTTTCAATTTATAAAATTAATTTTTAACAAACACAACAAATGTAACAAAATAGTTAAACTTTAAACTAAAATAATCAATCTGCAACTGGAATAGTTGAATTTTGAACCAGAAATATGATTATTTAAATGAAATACTTAAAGTCTCTACCAAACAGATGAATCTTCAAACAAACAAAAATTCATTTTTTACTAAAAATGGGAAATTTTCAACTACGAAACGTAAATTTTCAACCAAAAAATAAATTGCCAAATTTCATATTGAAAAATGAATTTCAACCAAAGAGATGAATTTTCAACAAAGGATGGAATATTCAATTGGAATAGTTACATATGCAGTTAAAAATAAGTATTTTCAACCAGATACTTGAATTTTCAAATAAAAATGATAAATTTTCAACAAAATAGTTAAATTTTCAAATTGAAGTTCAATTTTCAGTAAAAAATTAATTTTACGCCAAAGAAAAAACAAATTTTTAACAAAATAGGTGATTTTTTCAGAGAGATGAATTTTAATTAAAATGATGAATTCTCAAAAAATTAATAAAAGAGTTTAACTTTGCACCAAGTAATTAAATTTGTATTCCAAAAAAGATTAATTCTAAATGAAAAATGTAGTAGTTGATATTGCAAACAAAAATTTTAATTTTTAATCAAAAACAGTTTAATTCGACCAAAAAAGACGACTTTTCAACATGAGTTGAATTTTCAACTTAGAAAGATTTTTCAGTGAAGGGAGAAAAAAATTGCAAATATAATGTTGAATTTTCAAACGAAAAAATGAATTTTCAACCAATAAGATTAATTTTCTACCCAAAAAAAAAAA
>CAKNYM010036062.1:0-15998 GCA_932195095.1 Andricus curvator
TATATGCAAACTATAAATAATTTAAGCGAAACTTCTGTAAAGATATATCTTCATCTTTAGTAATATATTACTATAATATTGATTGAAATTGTTTTGATAAAAAATTACGGTTATAAAAAATTGCAACATTTGACTCCATTCAACCGCTATTAACTATTTGATTGATCACAGGACATGAATAAATTAATACCGAAAAAATACTTTTTCATACGTAAATTTGAAAGAAATATTTAATTTCTCAATCATGATTTCAATTTATTATAATAATTTAATATAAGTGCAAAAAGTTTCTTATTTTAACATTCAGACTTAAATTTTAGTATCTACGCTCCATTTTTTGTCTATGTACACCTGGAAAAATACTTATATTATGACCTTCCAGCTTATTGTCTACAATATTACGCATTAAAAAATTCTTAATTCGTACATGTTCAACTGTAAACATTTGATTAAGTCATGCCATCTGCAGATATAATAAAAACTCTTTTATATCAATCTTCCGAAAATATGAAGTGCAAATTCTTTTAATTTCGTATATTATCATAAAAGTTTCGCATGTTCGTAAAATTATGCACACGTTTTTCAATAAATCAGTAAAATTCTTATCTTTTTTATTAGAAAACGGAATTTCTCTTGTACAAAGACTCCACAAGGAGATAAAACAAATCATAGCGTCGTAAATGCATAAAAACTCAAAAACTTTTAAATTACTGATTTCAACAATTTAATTTTTTCTCTTTTATTTTGAACTTATTTTTGACTTTTGAAAAATATTCATCTGGCGGCAATGGATAAGTGGAGACCGCATCTCTCCACAATTTTTTGTATAGTCCTTTCGAAAAGAGAACCTATTTAGCAGTCAAATACTCAAATATAAATATTTCAGAGTGACCACGAAAAACAAAACAAAAGTTTGGGCAATTTCCCGCTTACCAAACATTTTTTCAAGACATAAAAATTTAAAATTTTCATGCCTGAAAAAAAGTTTAATTTAAATATTACATACTTAACTGTAAAATAAAAGCATTTGAAATATTGGAACTGTTTTAAATTTATAGTATTTAAAAAAAATTTTTTAACTTTTTAAATAATTACATGATTCATCAAAGAATTTGATCAGACTTTTTCGAACATAAGATTCTTTTTCCTTGTCTGAAAAAGGCCGATTTTCTTTCCATTAAGTCTCATTGGGTTAAAAAAAATGGACAAATTATTTTTTATTTTTAAAAAATAGCGTTCAGAAGCGGACTGGGACTCATCAACCGACCCGACAAAAGTCTTGTTGACCAGCCCTAAAATCCATTATACCCAATTTTTGTGCAAGAGTTCAAAATATTTGAAAGATTTTCAGTGATTTGAAAATTTAAAAGATTTTCAAAATTTTTCGGCAGTTCGAGGGATTGCACAAGATTCAGTTAAGGGATTAAACATTATTTCAAAGATTTTAAGTGATTTTTAACGGATTTCAATAGATATACAAAATCCTAAACATTTTATAATATTTCTATAAACTGCAAAGGATTTTACAGAAATGAATCGATTTCGTAGGATTTCAGAGATTTAAAGATAATTTCAAATATTTCGGTTAATCTGCGTTTTTGAAGAATTTCCTTAAATTTCGAAAGATTTGAAAGTAAAGGATTTCATAGGATTTATAAGATTTTAGAATATTGAAAAAGTCTCCAAGGGATTTCAGAGAATTTCCAAGATTTATAAATATTTGAAAGGACTTTTGAGAGATTTTATAAGATTTTCGAGGATTTCAGTAATTCTGATGGATTTTAAAGACTTTCAATAAGACATCTTGATAAATTTTCCTGGATCTCAAAGGATTTTTCAGGGCTTCAAATATTTCAAGATATTTAAAGGAACATCATCAGATTTCATGTAATTTCACGGGATTTCAACGGATTTTATACATTAATGGATTTCAAGGAATTTATTCACTTCATTTATTGATTTTGAATAGACTTCAAGAACTTTAAAGGTTTTCTAAGGGATTTGAAGGGTATTTAAAAATAGTCCCAAGAATTTGCAAGCGCCTAAAAAATTTCACGATATTTTAAAAGATTTCAAAGGATTTGAATCATTTTAGGGTATTTCCAAGGATTCCAAGGAATTTTCAAGAGATTAAAAAAATTTGAAGGAATTTCCAAGGAGTCTAATGATTTCGAGTGATTCGAAAAATTGCATGCGGTTTTAAAGAATTTCAGAACATTTAGAAGCATTTTATAATAACTATACGGTTTCAGGATATTGAAAAAGATGCTAGGGTATATTTAAAGAATTTTAACGGATTTAGTAAGATTTCCAACGATTTCTATGATTTTGAGGGACTTGAAAAGCTCAATATTTCAATAAATTTTCCAGGATTTGAGGAAATATCATAAGATTTCATAGAATTTCACGGATTTTTCAAGGGATTTTATTGGACTTCAACGGATTGTAAAGATTTGAAGTGATTTTATAATATTTTAAAGGGCATAAAAATGAATTTCATAAGATTGATGGAATTTTAATAGGACTGCCAAGAATTAAAGGGTTTCTAATTTCTTTTTAATTTTCAGGACTACGTTTTTATAATTAATATCGAATGAGTCATAAATTCTTGACGACAAGAGTATCCGTGCAAATCCTACCGAATGCTTGTTTTTCTGTAGTGAATTTGAAAAACTGGCACATCCAAAACTAAGATGAAATTTAATGCGTGTAAAAATTTAATAATTATAAAAAAGCATTACCAACTGTACAACTGAAATTAGTTTTATCTGTATTAAACACCTAGCATAACAAACTTTAAAAAATTAGTAACGTTCCTGATTGAGCACTTAAAAATTAAGAAACTTTGAAAGAAATATTTGCGAATTTAAACTATTGAAATTAAATAAATTTGTTTCAATGTTTCAAAAATTAAACTTTCTCAGAATTGCGCATTTAAAATTATAACTTTGCTTTGAAATTACAGACATTTTCAAGATGATAAAAATTACTAAGTATATCAAGCAGTATTAAATGACATTCAAAGTGATTGACTAGATTTTATTAATAAAAAAATGAGATTTCTGTAAAAAAAAAAAAAATCGCAAAGTGACAGTTGGACAATGTGAATGAATGAATTTGAAGATTTTGATAAATAACCTTTTGCAATCAGTTAAATATTAATATTCAAATATATTAAGAGTTGGAATAATTCTTGTTTTTCGTTTTCGAAATTTTTTTTTTTCTTTTTTTTTAAATGCGATATTTTTTTATTATCATTGAAATTTCACAAATATAAATTCAGTTTGTACATTAAAATAAAATTTTATTCAAAAAACTAATTTTCTTGGATTAAAATAATTTAGACCAAATATTTTTTTAAACTTTAGCCAGTATTTTATTTGAATCAAAAAATATGTTTAAAATGTTTTTTAAATAGTATCAAACAAATTATTTCCCTAATTCGAAGAAGCAAAAAAATGTAATTATTTGAAATCAAACCAATTTTTACTTCTTTTAAAGGTATTTTAACATTGAATCAAAAAAGTTAAGTTAAAGAAACAATTTCTTTTTAAACATACTTCTCCTCTGCAAGATTTAGAATGAAAGAGTCTTGAATTTTGATCTTCAAAATCATCCAAATTTGAGAATTTTGTTTCATACATCTTTAAGATTAAAGAATTGTGAATCGTAAATTTTCAAAATTGAACTTTTAAAAAAGAAACATTAAAATTCAATCTTTCTAAATTATACACATCAAGAATTAAAGAAGCTTCCATTGTAAATCTTCAAGATAGACATATTTTAAAAAGATTTTTGAAATTTCATGATTTTCATCCATAGAAATTAAAAATTGAAGAAGTTGGCGAATTTTCAATTTTGAATATCTTAAAAATGGATAAGTGTCGAAAATAGAAAACGTCAGAAAGACTCAGATTTCGAGAATCACTGACAAGGAAACTTAAGTAGTTGTCTCCGACTTTTCTTGTTCTCACATTTGTTGTAGCACTCGAAAAACTAAGCGACACGTGTTTTTTCTCATCTGCCAAAATCTGGGTTTCCGGGGTGAAAACCGCCCCCAAAAATTGGGTTACTAATTACCCATTTAATTGTTTCACATATAACAGCAGTATGTTTCACAATTAAACTAACTGGAAAAATTTCCTCACAATAAGAGATAAAAACTGTGATTTTCTCAAATTTTCCAGAAAAATTTTTAGGGGGGTGAACTACCCCAAAAATATTTTTTATTACACAGAAGATTGCGAGGCATGAGTGAATTCGGGCCCAAAAATTTTGAAAAAAATATTCGTTGCTCACGATAATTAAATAAATTTATGTGTTTTTGTATTTACACGAAAAATGATTTTCTAGGGGGTAACAACCCTGAATTATATTTCATTATGTTTCTCCAAAATAAAGTAGCTTTTGCGAACAAAACCAATAAGAAAAATTTGCACATAGTGAGACACGATAAATGTTATTTTTTCAATTTTTGAAAAAAATATTATTGGGGTGAATTACCCTAAAATAATTTTTCATTACACAAAAAATTGACCAATTAATTGACAATAGAGTAGCTTTTACGAGCAAAACATCTTCAAAGCTGCATAAAGAAGATTTTTATTTAAAACCAAAAAGAATATCATTCATCCAAAAAGACAAAAAAATTTTTAACCAGGTAATTGAATTTTCTACCAAAAAGATGAATTTGTAACCAAGAACATTAATTTACTACGAAAAAAGACGAATTTATAACAAAATAGTTGAATCCTCATCCAAACCAATTTAATTTTCAACGAAACGCTTGCATTTTAATCTGAAAAGTAAAAATTTCTATACCAAGAGAAGAATTGTCCACCATATTTTAAACTGACTCGAATTATTATTTTTTTGTGACATATTTTTAATTTTTAATTTATTTCTGAATCTTCTTAAGCCTATTATGCCTTCTTAAGCCTATTATGGTATTTTTCCCAAACATTTAACAAATTCTGTATGATTGAAAAAATTATCTTAAAATCTTCCGGATTCTTTTTTTGACAGTTTTGGAAATCTTTTGAAATATTCTTTTGAAATTATTTTTTTCAAAAAAAAAACCTCACTTAAAATTTTCCCAGATATCTTAAGAAATTTTTGTTATTCTCTCGAAACCTTTCATGTATGGTATACGTATGTCAGTGAAGTCAATATTTGTTTGCTGTAGTCGTGAGTACTTTATCTTCACAGAAATAGTTTAGACTTTACTCGAAAGAAAGATGATTTCAAACGGTGGTCTTTTTAAAGCCTTAACAATGTACATGATTATGTTTGTTCAAAAAAAAAAATTTTTGCGTGATGTAGGAATTTAGGGGATTTATTTCTTTTTCGCAATTTTTAAACGTTTCAAACACCAAAACTATTTTTTTCTGTGAATGAAAAATAATAACATGTTTCTTTGGTTCAAACTAAAGAAATTTCAGCTTCGAAATATTCAACATGTTCGATAAACTCTAAATTAGACAAAACATTTTTTTCTGAATTGCTAATTCTTTATTATTCTTCTCTAGCAAAAACTGTACATGAAAAATATTTGCCCCAATTTTTCGATCAAATAGGAAAATTCATTTGCATTTTCAAATACAAAAGAGAACAGAAGGTAATAATCGATTTCAAAATATATATATTTTTTAAATTTTTCCAGATGTCAAACCACACATTTTTTTCCCTTAGCTCAAACGATTCGATTAATTTCAGCATTTTCACACCACCCTATTCAGTAGCATTAATAATAATTGTAATGAATCTTTAATAATTAAGCAATAATTAATCCCAAATACGAAAGAAATTGAAAGCTATAAAACGCTTATAAATTTTCTTTCTAAATCTTCAAAAATCCACATTTTGTTTGAAATTGTTTGAAATCTTTTAAAATTTGCTATTTGATTTTTTTGTTTGGAAAAGATTTTTTATTCAAATAGTTGAATCTTTAACTAAAAAAAAAGAATTTTGAACAAAAAAGTTCATTTTCCAACCCAATACTTGAATTTTCAAACAAACAGGTGAATTTAAAATAAAAAATATGAATTTTTTGGAACGAAAAAAAATCATTTTCAACCGAGTAATTAAATTTTCTCCCGAAAAGATGAATTTTCAACTAAGAGCATTAGTCATCTATCAAAAAAGATGAATTTTTAACAAAATACATAAATTTTCAACACTGAGAAAAAAGATTACTTGAATCGAGGAAATATAGTACTGAATACGTCAAGTCAAATATTCTTTATCCACAAGAAATATTATTTCTGGAAACAAGAAAAATATTGTTTAATCAAAAGAATATTTTATTGGACGTCTTTAGTACTACATTTCTTTGATTCAAGTACTATTTTTTCTCACATCAATTTTAAACAAAAAATGAAATAGTTAAATTGTCAGTTAAAAAAATTAATTTTCAATAAAAAAGTTCATTTGTAACCGGAAGAGAAACATGCCAACAAAGAGAAGAATTTTGTAAGAACTTTTAAATTGACTCGAATTATTCGTAAAATTTTGAAAAATCTTACAAATTGAAAAAAATCCTCAAAATCTTCCCGATTTTAATCGAAAATACTAGAAAAATTTTGAAATTAAAAAAAAATCAATTATTCAAGATAAAAAATGATTCAAAACTTTCCCGGCAATTTTGAGGAAAGTTTTTTGTTTTATTGAAAGTGAGAAATTTTTGCTTCCAAATCTTCTACATTCTTTTTAAAAATTTTAAGAAATAATTTGAAATGTTTTGAAATCTTTTTCAATTTTCTCTTAAAATTCATTTTTCAAACTGTAACATCATTTGAAATTTTCCCAGGAATCTCAAAAATTGTTTTGTAAATTTCCCTTGAACCTTCCAAGATTCTCAAAAAATTCACTTTCTAAAGTTTCAAAAATCTAAATTTTGTTATATGTTTTTTTTTTTTTAATTTTCTATAGATCAAAATTATTTTTGAATTTTTTCATAACTTTTAAAGCTTCTAAATATCTTTTGGAAGAATTCAGTTTTCCTTAAAAAGTTTAAAATCCTGCCAAATTAACAAAATTGTCTTAAACTTCCACATTCTTTTCTGAAATATATTTAAATCTTCGAAACTTAAAATTATACCTCTAAAATGAAACCTAAATCATTTAAAATTTTCCCAGAAATCTTATTATCAGCATTGGTGTTTTTTTATGTTGGCACCAACAGCGTATACGCTTTTAAATTCTGACATTCTAACATTTGGTCTATAATTTAATTTTTCTCATCTTTTCAAATGTGTGAAAAAGTTTACAAATTATAGTTTTTTTTAGCGAAATGTTAAAAATAGAATTATTTCCCATTACTAAAATATCATTTACAATTAAAATTTTCATTTCTACCAATGTTTAGAAACATTTAGAAATAAATGTTATCATGAAATTAAAGTACTTATTTGTAAATCTAAATTTACGAAAAATTCTTTATCTTTACTAACAGATAAACAAACTGAATGTCAGCAACTGACAGTCATATTTACGCAGTGTCGCAACCTATTAGGTTATTGACAATGTATGCGAGATCTCGTGGTTATGACTTGTTAAGAAAAGGATGAACATTTAAATTTATTGATCTTATCATCACGATTATTAAAAAAACATCACATATTGCAAAAATTTAAATATAATTCTTGACTCGAATTTATATTCCCGGTTAATTCCCGGGTTTCTCGTTTTTATTTAAATTTCCGGCTATTTCCTGGGTTTTCCGGTTTGCAGACACCCTGAAATAGGGTATTTGCATGATTTGCAACAATTGGATTTTTCAAATGATTAATTATGCACTCTTTATATTGGCGAAGAAAAATGTTTTTTCATTTAAACAGTTAAATAAACTAAAAACAGCCACTCAAAATCATATTCACGCAGTGTCACAAACTACAAGGTTTTCGACAACAATGTTTGCTAGATCTCGTGGTAACAACTTTTTAAAAAGACGAAAAAAATTCAAATTTATTCATCTTGTTATCACGAGTAATTACATTTATCACGTTTTCTAAAATTTTAATTTAGCTTCTTGGCTCGAATTTGTATTCCCGGTTAATTCCGATTTATAACAATCGGATTTTTCAAAAATAAATTAACTAATCTTTACACTGGTTAGAAAAAATTTAGTTTAAGTAATTTATTTCAGAGAAAATTTAAAGATAAATTAGTAAAACTTTAAATATTACAAGGACCTTCAGTTGTTGAATCGCTTTTATCAATCGGAGAAGAAAATCGAAGGTTGATATTGATGGCATTATTGGGTAACTTTAGAATCTCAAATAAAAAATGTCGAAAGAGATAAGAGATTTCTTGGCGTGGCGCTTCTACCAAGCAGAAACTGTATTTGAATATTTAAAAATCTACAGATTTTGGAATTAAATGAAAAAAGAGACTTCACAAAAATTAGTTTATTTTTATTTTTAAAATTGTTATCTATTTTAATATTTTAAGTTAAACTTAAAAAACAGCTTAAATTTTCATTTTCAACGACCCTATTTGAAACAGATAACGAATCCAATCGAAATTTATGTTTTAGGCGAAAAGTGGAACACGAAATTATTTAGCATTTTTTATCACACTATACTACACTATATTTTTGAAAATCCGTTCAAATTTTTTAAATCCTCCAACTATTATGAAATTCCTTGAAATATTTTGAAATAGGGGAGACCACCCTGAAGTAGATAATCCTGAATTATAAGCACAAATATAAGTAAGATAATCAATTATAATTTGAATATATTAACACGTATCGTGACTGAACTATTAAAAACAGTACATTAATTATTTGACATCCATTAGTATTTTTAATTAATGATTATCTACTGCAGGATCATTATCTACTGTAGGGTGGTCTCCCCTATCATCATCTTGAAACATTAAACATCTTTTGAAATTCGTCAAAAACTTTTTAACCTTTGAAATCCTGTGAAACACCATAAAATCCCATGATATCCATAGAAGTCCTTTAAAATTTCAATCCATTTCATTCACTCACTAAAAACTCTCTACAAATTTTTTGCCCAAAATCCCTTGCTATTCTAGAAAATTCTTGGAATCCTGTAAAGTACCCTCAAATCTTTAAAATTGTTTGAAGTCCATTAGAATTTTTTAAATCTTGAAACTCCTTAGAGATCCTATAAATTCGCGTAGGTCTAGTAAAATCCCTACAAATTTCTTCAAATACTTTTAAATCCCGTAAATTATCTTGAAATTCTTAATATCTCTTATAACATCTTCAAAAAAATTAAAAACTTTGTAATTCTCTGAAATCAGATAAAACTTCTTGAAATCTTTAAAATTCAATAAGACCTTTTGGAATCTTTTAAAATAAACTAAAAGCTTTAAAACCTTTTGAAATCCTTTAAAATTCCTGAAATCAGATATCCTTTGAATTCCTTTATAATTCTTTGAAATATTATGGCAATCTAGTGAAGAAGTTCGAAAATATGTTCAAAGGCGAAGTGAAAAAATAGTTGTATTTACGAGCAATTTGACAAATAGTAGTATTAGTATCATTTTTATCAACATATTAGCAAAATATAGTTGCATCGTTAAAAAAAAACATCAAAAGGTATTTGAAAATTATTCTTTAAATATAATTAATAAATATTGAAATTCTGATCGTATAAAATTAAAACATGATGATATGAACATTTTTAAGTCGCATCTTTTAAAATTGATATAAGATACGAAATTGTTTCTCGTCTTTCATGATCAAAACAAGTGAAGGAGAATAAACCGAAATTCCGCAATTAACCATCAAATGTTTGCAGAAGTCGACTTACGGTAGCAATATAATTATTTTCTAGCATTTTTCAACTATATTTTAATTTTTTCAGCAATTGTAAAGCGTAAAAAAAATTTTATTTTTCGTGTAAATCATGAAAATTAAGTATTTTTTGGGTTTAATGACAGTAATAATATTTTTTCTTTCGGATATTTGCAATTGTTTGAGCAATTTTCATTGTGGAAATAAAATTATGATTTCGACTTGGAACATCAGATAGTTTGTGGTCATAAAAACCAGAATTTTGATATGGAACAGAGAACTTTATAAACGAATTTAAATTCATGATTTAAACAGGGATTTTTTATATTTACTTCTTCTAAATCGGACTCAAAATTATTTTCCGAAATTTCCCGTTCTGTCTAAAAAAATTACCTGTTAGAAGAAAAAATTATCATTCTTCACGAGAATTTTTTCATATAAAAATTCCCTGTCCAAATTTGAAACCATAATTCTTTTAGAAAATTTCATATCCCAAGTCACGCCTTAATTCACTTCCATAACTCCCTGTTCCATTTCAGAATTATATTTAATTAAAAAATATTAGATTTTAATTGATAAATAAAGTAACTTCCTTTTCACAAATTCGGAAGAGGGAAATTTAAAATCGTGACGAATTCTGACTGGAACAGGGATTTTTTTAAATTGGCTTCGTCCAAATTTGAAAAAATTTGCGCCTCGAACAAACAAAAATTCTCCCTAAATTTTCGTGGAATCTAATAACATTTTCGAATCAAACTTTCAGGGTTTAATTCAGAAATATTTTGTCTCGAAAGCACTTTCTTAATTTAAAACAAAATTTTTAATTTGATTTTGGAGAGCGTTTTCCCCCTTTGCGGGTCGCTGTGAGTTTTTGCTAAGTTACAAAAAGAATAATTTAAAAAAATAATATACACAAATTAAAAAAAAAAATTTCATCGATAAATGATTTTTTTCAATTATTGTTATTTTAAATTCAAACAATAATTTTGGAAAACATCAAACAATTTTTAAAAATGTATTTCATAGAAATATTTAATTATTGTATTTTCAATAAATAAATAATTATTATTGAAAATTATTATTTTTTTGAATTTAGGAATTTTCTAGTGTTGGGAATTTGACCATGTCGGATATTTTATAATTCGGTAATTTTCTATCGGGAATCTTATTATTTGAGAATTTTCGAATTCGGTAATATTACAAACTGTCGAAAATTTGATTATTCGGGAATTTTCAAATTTATTACTATTAAAATCTGTTCAGGGTTTCTATTCTTCGCGTATTTTCTTATATCTTATTCAAATTTATAATTTCAAGAATTTTCTATTTGGAATATTTTCTTTTTCGGGAATTTTACAGTATCGGAAATTTCATTTTTCGGGATCTTTCAGTCAATAAACAATTATAAAATTTTTTCAAGATTCCTCGGGAAATTGAAAAGATTTTTTTCTGAAACATTATTTTCAAGAGAATGTTTAAAAAGATTTCAAAACATTTCAAAAGATTTTCAAAATTGTCGAAAAAGTATCTGGAAGATTCTAAGGCAACTTTTTAAAATTTTCGTTAATTTTTACAGATTTCGCACAAAAAATTAGAAACTTTTTAAAAATTTCCAAAGTTTTTAAGAGAATGAACAAATTTTCTTAAGATTCCTAGGAAAACTTAAAATTACTTATTTAAAAAAAATTAGTTACAGAGAATATTTTAAAATATTTTAAAATTTTTTTAAAGATTTCCAAGATTGTTGAAAAAGAATCTCCAAGATTTTAGGGCATTTTTTTACAAATTTAGATTTCTAAACATATCAAAATAAAATTGTTAAGCTTTATAGAGTAAACAAATTTTCAAGATACCTGGAAATTTTTTTTATAAATTTCCAAATTAAAAAATTAATTTTAAATAGAAGTTACAAAGATTTCAAAGATATAAAAAAATGGGACGACTGAAAAATCACGGAAAAGAAAATATTTGAAATAGAAAATTCCCGAAATTATACAATTCCCAAATTTGAAAATTCCGGACAGTTTCAAAAATTATGGAGTTTGGAAATTCTTGGATATAAACAATAAAATAAATGGTTTGATTGTTAAATAAATAAAGAAAACATATAGTCGTAAAATCAAAGTACATTTTTTAATAGTTTAGATTCGAAAATTTCATAATTAGGTCATTTTTCTGTGTTGGCAATTTTACATTGTCGAATATTTTATAACGCCGAATAAAAATTTGGAAGATTTGAAGGTCATGTTTTTTTTATTTTGAAAAGTTATTCAACATTTCAATCAATTCGAGCTATTTTGAAAGATATTTCCAAACTTTCAAAGATTTCCAAAAAATGATAAAATATTTTTAAATTTCTTGCCAACTTCTAAAAGTCCTAAATATCGTTGAAACTGACTCGAATTTTTCATAAAATACGGTAAAATTCTGTAAAATAAAGAACTTTTTTTCCAAATTTTCTAGATCCCTTTTCGACGCATCTAAAATCTTCAAAAATCTTCTTAAATTTTATCAAGGATCTTGGGAAAATTATATTTATATAACATGAAACGGAAACTGGTAATACTTATTTCCTTGAACTCAGATCTCATGATCTTATTTTAGCTTGAGTTTCAGTGCTCAAAAAATTTAAACAAATAAATATTCATTCGAAATTTTTATATAGTAAAAATTATTTTTACACTCATATCGAAAAACTTGCACGATTGATGATGCTATTTAAAGTAAATAATGTAAGATGAAATAGATTGGGTGTTGCGTAGTGCGATCCGGGACCATAAGACTTAGTCTATTGACAAATTTCACAATATTGCCTTATTCTTATTTCAATAGGGCGGAAAATTTGACACAATCACGTGCTTTTATTAAACTTCTCTGTTTGCCACGTTTTTCATTCCAAAAACCTTATTCTACTTAAACTCTAAATGAATAAATATATTTTCTCTCAAAAATTAGTAGTACTTTTCGACTATTAAATTTTAGAATATAAATACTTCGACAAAAAGAATTTATCCTTTTCTACTGATATTTCGTAGCTCAGTTTTCCCTAATTTTTAATTAAGAAAACGAAGTTAAAGAAACAATTTCCTCAGTGGGGAGTAAGCCAACAAAACATCATGAATCCATTCGATATGATTCATCAATAATTTGACAAATGCTGTGTTTAAAAACACCAGACATGGAAGAGAAATTCAAATAGGATCATATAGAGTAATTGAAATTTAAGAATTTTAAATTAGATTAAAATCAAATTCAAAATCCCATTTCACGTCCAATACTCAAGTTAATGTATAGAATTCCTGAAAATAAAACAAGAATCCAACGATAAAATTTGGACAACCACCAAAAAATGCTTCTATTGCAATTCCTAAAAACAGAAAAATTGTGTTTCTTTGAACAAAAATAAAAAAGAGGAAAGAAAAATGATTTTTTGATTGATTTCTCTTGAAAAAATGATTTCCTCTTTTTTATTTTTGTCCAAAGAAACAAAATTTTTGTGTTTTTAGGAATTGCATTAGAAACATTTCTTGGTAGTTGTCGAAATTTAATCGTTGGATTCTTGTTTTATTTTCAGGAATTCTATACATCATCATATAGAGGAATCATCTAGCTAGTCATCCAATATTATCGAATAATTGAATCTGTTAGGTTGGATTAATGCAGTTTTTATAACGTATTGAAAACTTTGAAACAAAATATACAGATTGTGATTTATATCATTTAAAGTTGACAACATTTTTAAAAAACAATTTTGATAGGATACAATTTTTTTGTGAACCAAGGGTCAATAATCATATTCCTCGAGTCCTGATAATGCTAAAACCATGCATAACTAATTTTGGATAAAATTCCGAATAGTGGTTACCTCCGATTTTGTTGAAACCACGTATACTTACGTATTTTGATGCACTGATTACGAAAATCATAGTGAAAATTGGCGAAAAGGACGTTTTCATGGTAAAAACCATAAGAAACCGCATAAAAATCATGATTTTTTCGTTTATCTCAGTAAATACGAGGAATTTTGAAAAATATTCCAATCAAAAGTTTTAGCTAGTATAAAAATACATCTTTTTTGTATCATACACTTTTTCCTAAAATCATTATTTATTGAGAAAAAGAGGATTACGTTGGAAAAACAATAAAAACAAGAAAACAGTTACAGATATGCGTTCGGTCACGCTTGTCCCTTCTTTCCCTTTCTTTCTCGACCCTTTTACGTAACTAGACAGTAGATGCGTACCCCCCCCCCCCAACCTTAACCTGGAAAAGGGGACGGGCGTAACTGAACGCATTTTCATAACTAGTCAGTATATGAGTAGCCCCCCCCCCTACTTAAACCTGGAAGAGGGGACGAGCGTGACTGAACGCATTTTCGTAACTAGTCAGTAAATTTGTAGCCCCCCCCCCCCCCACCCCACTTAAGCCTGGAAAAAGGGGTCGAGCGTAACTGAACGCATTTTCGTAAATGCGTAAATTTTTCAGTAAATTTTTGTTTCTAGGCTCATTTTTGGAAAATTTTTTTGTTAAACAATGGTTTTAGAGAAAAAATGTACTTAACACAAAAGATGGATTTTTTATGCTCTACAACTTTTATTTGAAATATTTTGCGAAATTCCCATTATTTACGAAAATAAATGGAAAAAACCATGATATTATGGGGTTTTCATGGTTTTTGTCATTATATTCAAATTTTCGCCAATTTTCACTATGATATTCGTAATCAGCGCATCAAAATACGTAAGTATACGTAGTGCCAAATGAATCGGAGGTAACCACTACTCGGAACTACACCCCTAATTTTTTTCAAAAAATTGATTTATCATGTTTTGTTCGGTCACGCCCCAAATTCAAAAATAACTTTTCTCTGGGTAAATCAACTGTACCAATTAAAAAAATGTATTTTTGTGCTTTTCAATTTTCTCATATAACAAAGCGTATCCTCGTATATTCACAGTTTAAACAATGAATCCAGCAACACACGTTTTTTTATCTAATGTTATTTGTCAAGACTTAAAATCATGATAATTTCCTCATTCTTTCCAAACTCTTCCCTTTCAAATAGCTCCACGTATGATAAATATTTAGTATAAAAAGGCATCTTCACAGATTCAGGCGAAGTACTTCTGGTTCATCTTTGCTAGGAAGTAGATATTAAACGACTTATTCAATGATGACGTGTGCTATATTCTGCTTACTGGCTTTTTGTGCCTTTCAAGTAAGTAACCCAAATTTTTTAAAATTATTAAGTATCAAACTGAAAAGTTCATGTGCACATATATTCAATATTGAGTGTAACCAATTTAAATTCACAAAATAGAAAAAAACTCACCTGACAGACTTATTTTAAATTTACACACCTCATTATTTGTATCTACACATTAAGGACCATCCGCAAATTACGTAACACATTTTCTAGAATTTTTTACGCCTCCCGAAAGTAAAAATTCGTAACAAAGTAGTTTGGACCCCCCCCCCCTTCCTATGTTACCTAATTTTTCCAAATATTTTTGGTAGGAATATATTCATCAAAATTTTAATTTTTTACATTTTTGTTAGGGTTTTGTAACCCCGGTAAGAAACCCCTATAGTTTCGGTCGAGTGTCTATCCGTCCATCGTACTTTATCGCAGCAGGGGAAGTGAGAGGAAACTTGGGGTGGAAACGTTGGCGAAGTGAGGGGAAATGAGGATAGGGGAAATAGGGAAAGTAGGACAGATGACAATTCCGCCCTGGGACCTGCGAACGGTTCCCCCACTACACGGCTTCCCCTCACTCAGCCGAATTCTGCCATCGATCCTGGTCAGCGGGAGTGCTTTGTACCTAATAAGGACTAGAATACGGAATATTGGTTGGCTGAAATTTGTCCATATTTGAAAACTTATTAACGAACATCATAAATTTCGTTTATTTCTCAAACAGTCGCATTTCTCAAAATTATCCTTAAATTTTGCACTCCCAGTCCAAAAGTATGAATAGTGTTATTCCTAGCTTAATTTGGAAACTCATTAACAAACATCATACATTTTTTTTACTGCTTAACCAATTTGCTTATGAAAGTTAATTAAAAATACTATTTTAACACATAAAAAGCAGAATATAAAGCATTTTCGGGGAGTCAATCTCAAAAAAAAAAAAAACAAATACACTAAATTGAAACGCTCAGAGCAAAAGCGAACGAAAAAAAAACGTACGTAGAAGCGAAGTAAAAACGCGCGAGAGCAAAA
>CAKNYM010036063.1:0-11334 GCA_932195095.1 Andricus curvator
ATATATATATATATATATATATATATATATATATTGTAACCAGCAGGTTACAAATAAAAGCCTTCAGCTAGGCAAAACGCCCAAAATGTAAAAAGGTTGTCATAAGAACAACCGCGGGATTTCATCGGGAGCGGGTGTCCTTCTGAAAAATTGCACCCACTCCCGGCGAAATCGCGGTAATATTTCAGCCATAACCACGCCTCACGACCGTGAGATAGGTGGTTATGGTCTGCGACGGATACAATATAATGATCCAGAAAAAGTCTCGTGCACCCGAAGTACACGTAGCGACCCAAGGACGAGTGCCTTCTGCATTTACCCGCAAGTATCTTAGCATTTTATTGACACGCATAGATGCTTTTCAGGCTATTAACCAGTGAATGCTTGGACCTCCAAGAGCACCGATGGTCAGGACGACTAGCTTAACAGAATATTCCGGGTATAACCGTCGCAACTACCTTATAAGGTCTTCATAGCTCTCTTCCTTTCCATCCTCCTTGGCTGTGATGTTTTTGTCAGCTGGTGCCGAAAATTCGATAACGAACATGGTTCCTTTCTCGAAGTCAAGGAGAACTATGTCACGCCTCGAGTGCGCAACATAAACAATTGTCGAGAATATGAAGTTCCAGTATATGCACCACTTTTCATTTTCGAAAATTGACTCTATTGCCCTTGGAACGTTTGGCGGAGTGGTATTAGGGCTAATGCCGTAAAAGTGACAGAGATGTTAATAAAGGACTCTTAGTGCCGCATTGTGTCTTTAGGAGTACGTCGTTCCCGCATGAGTTGGACAACTAAATAGTATGCGTCCTAGTCGCTCAGGGTGTGCATGACTCGCTCTGCAGCTATCATCGGGAATGTCTTGACTCGAAATGTGACGACGGTATGCTAAAGTGGGAATGACAGCGTCTTGACACGCCAAAATGAAACCCTCCGTACCCGACTTCAATCCGGGTGATTTAAGGAAACCAAACGTTAGCTCATTCGATATCGAGTGATCCTTCACATTTCTGTAGAAGATGCTGTGCATCCTCTTGTCAAGGAGCTGTTCGCGGAAGTTTTCTTCATGTGCTTTCTTAATCCGGGCCTTTAGGAGTCAGTACTCGAGATGGATAAGATTCGATGCATTTTGCAAACCCCTGATCTTGAAGTCAAGGCCAAGTGTTTCAGCAGCCTTCTCTGCTGCTTCATATAGAAAAGCTTCTTTGCCCACTTCTTCGTGCTTCCTGACCTTTTTAAGGAGAGGGTCTCGTCCATTTGCGACTATATGTACTGTACCCAGAATAATCCTGTTGTAGACTTTCAAGATTCAATATTCGGCTACTACATTAACGGGGTGAGATGTAAAGTCGCGGCACAGAAGACTTAAGGTGCATGCTTTTGTTCATGTGCATAACCTTTAATGACTCGATATCGAGGGATCTGAGCTCCAAATGAATAGAGTACTACCGGGATGGCAAGCATATTTGTTGCAGGTGCTTTGTTACTCTCCGACAGTTTGCAAGACCAAATCCGTCGGATGATACATTTGTTTCTGTTTCCGAGAGTATCCTTTGTAGATGTTACGTCCGAGGTGTCGTATAGCGCTTCTGTGGACAAGCTCAGGGTCTTCAGGACTGCCATTAAGGTTTCCGCACTTCAAGTAAGCCTTGGCACATTTTTCTAACCCAAACTCCATTCCAATCTCTTGTGTGTACTCTTTGAAAATCCATGTAAAATACATGAGTGACCTTATGCTTTCAAATTCCACGTTTTCCGCAGACGTACACTTCGGAATGGCGAAGTGCGAGCGATAGTGGCAATAATGTGAGGCAAAAGAGGAGGGGGCTCATGGTGTTGCCCTGAAAGGCTCCTCTCCGAAAGGTGACGTTGTTAGTTGTCACTCGATTTTTTCCAGAGGAGATAGTAAATCTGGTTTTCCAAAGTGGCATCAATCTATCTATGCACCTTACGATGTGCGGATGAACCTCAATCGAAAGCTTTCCGGTCATCAATCCAGGCCATCGAGAGGTAGCGCTGGTAGGATGCTGCGTCTTTGCAGACACATCTATCGATGAGCAGGTTCTCCCGACATCATGCTACGACTTTCTTTGAGCCGCGTTGTTCGTACATCTCTTGCTACACAGGTCCAAACGTGCGAACAATCCTATAATTTAGGATAGCTGTAAAGATTATATACAGTGTGTTCAGACAAGGGATTGGCCTGTAATTTTTAGGGAAAGCTAATGTTTTATTTCGCGTGGAAGGAGGAGTGACGGGGCTTGGAAAGTCACTACTCGATGCACTGTTGGTATCACTGAATTTATTATGTGGCTGATCTACACTCGCCGAGTAACAAGGAAAGTCCGCTCGGGTTCAAGTACGACGATCAACTGAACTGAGTTGACGCGCGGCAGTCGATGAGAGGGAACTTGACGATTCTCAAGTGGCGCCCTCTACTGGAGACGAGCCGAAACCGAACAGCTAAGTTGCCCACCTTTGGTAGGAGCACTGTGCGCCCTTCCACCAACCACTCCGGAATAGGCTCACCCGACGTTAGATATGGGGTGGAAATGCAGGCCAGATTCTGGTGGGTTGAAGGAAACTTCTTCCACCAGAAGGTCTTGATACCATCTGGTCCCGGAGCGGAATAGTACTTCATGCCTCTTAATACCTTTTTCACCTCCTCGGTAGTGATGGGTGGGCATTCTTCCTCAGGTGTTATAAGGGAATTGCATTACCCGTATTCTATCAACAATGTGCTACCTGATGGTCAGCAGCTTCGACTTGTTGAGTGTGTGATGACGGATCCGCAGTTCGCGCGTGAACTGTCAAACCTTGGCGGTGGAATTCCTGCCAGATGTTATATAGTTAATCACACACTGAATGCGGGACGCGTACTGTTTTGCCCAGCCTATTTTTATGCTAAGTTGATGCATTCGTCTTTTGGTCTCGTAATCAGCCGTTGGTCTTGTTTTACGATTTGTATCCGCCAAAGCTCTCGCTGCATTATACACACTACAACTGATAGTCCAGAGGTCGAATTCTTCCCAAAAATCTCTACGAAGATCGTCATCCGGTTCAACAACATCTTTGGGCCTGGGAGAAACCTGGATGTTGATGATTCCCTGGGTCCTAAAGCATCGCTCTTCCTCTATTGGATGGCTGCTCGCGGTTTATCTCAGTGTCGCCTCCCTTTGTCTGAGGCCGGCTGGTTATGGCTGCAGTAGAGTAGGCGCTTCGCTTACATAGCCCCTCTTCCGGTGTTGTTCGGCATGGTTTCATGAACCTAAAAATATCGCGATTCCGCCGGTCAATCGCACTGACTCCGTCTTGATTGCCCCCCCCCCCCCCTCACTCTAGAGTATTCGGCATTTTTGGAAGACCCATTGTCGGGAGCCCTGCGCGTTCGATTGTTTTGAACTGCACTTACTACAACTATGTTTGGTGTTATCATTGTTGGTCCCACGAGCAGCTACGGAAAGGGGGTTGTTCACCCTTGAAGAATCCCGGATGCAAGGATAAGGCTGCTTACTCTGAGAGGTCGCTCGGTATCCCAAAGTCACCGTTCGAGACACCTCTCCCAGGTGCCATTCAGCTTTCAGCTTTGTTGTTACGCCTTCGCCTGGGGGTTAATTCCTTCGGGACCACCCGTGGACAATTGTCCGCGACTGCTTATTATTTATTTTAACCATATTCAGCAGAAACCCTTGGTACAGGGACCCCCTATCTGCAATCCAAGAACGTGTTCAGTGGCTTTGTTATAGGCCCTTCGGTTCGATTCCAAAGGAATCGAAAGCGAAACCACTTATATATATAATACACTGGATACAGGTCAATGGAACGGCCTTTCTTGGGTCAAATAAGGCGGGAGATTCTAATGAAGTATGTAAGAGAACTTAAAAATAGTACCAAAAGTCATGTAAAACCGAGATTTCCAATCATATTTGTCTTCGTCTATGTAAAGTAATTTCTAAACTCAAGAAAGAAATGAGTATACTGAATATTATAAGGTGTTCACTTCAGGGGCTGGAAAATTTTGGTCCTTGATGAAGGCGTGAATGCGTTTGCGAACTGTTTCAATAGCGTTAACAATAAAGATAAGAGTAATGATGTTCACCTTGCTCAAATCAGTAAAAAGTAGTAATCTAGGTTATAACTCACAAATTCATGAGGAACTAGTTAAGAAACTTTTTAGTCAAGAAATGCCAAACAAACTCACAGCTGGAATTAACCTGATACCAAGTTATTTGATCTGTCTACAATCGCCGATTTTAGCAAAACCTCTTACACATTTAAAATCACAATTACAGTTACAGTTTAAAATCTAGCTCTGAAAAGAATTATTTCTAAAAAATCCGGAAAACTGCTAGAGTTGGCCCAGTTTTCAAAAATCGCGCAAAATTGGTAATTGAGAACTACAAACCTATATATTTTCTGTCATTTTTCTAAGATTTAAAAAAAAATGTATAGCACAAAAACTTATGAATGAACTGGAGCTGATAATATACCATGATCAACGTGGTTTTCTAACAAAAAGATCTACGATTACGAATCTTGCACCTTTTACGCAATTTATGTCTGAGATAATATCGCCAAACTATGAGGTTGATTAAATTTATATAGATTTCTCTAAGGCTTTCGATAAGATTAGTTACAGTTTGCTGAAACAAAAACTTGACACGCTGGGCATCTCACAAAACATTAAGTCTTTAAGAGATATTTATTTAAAAGGATAGGCAAGATGTGTTATATTCGCGGGATCTGTTAAGATTGGAAAATAGTAACTTTAGTTATATATACCGTAAAATTTTACACAATGATGCGCTACTCCAGCAATATCTGCTATTCAAAGCTCCTTTCCTTTTTAGCGTATTTTCGCTCAAATAAGAACTTCCTCAAGGTTCATCGTTAAGTTGACCTCTAAAGCTGAAACAACTGTAATCGATCGACAACATATTTGCCAGCTATGTACTCTAAGAGAAAATGAAGATCGTTTAAACGTCCTCGCCAAATGTTCAATCTAGTCGCCCGTTAGAAATCATTACTTGCGCAACATTGGTATGATAAACGAGAACAATCTTCACTTATTATTGTCAAATATAAACCCTGAAATTCTTCGCTGGATATACAACTTTATACGTACATGTTTAAAAATCAGAGCTTTCTCTCTATTCGAATAGTACACTGCCCGAACTCGACCAGTATGACCTAACAACCTATTATACATACGATATTATAACTTTTCTTTCATTTTGATATTTATCTTAATTTTATCGATTTTTGTAATAGTGGCCTTCCCTTGCCGAAGATACTTGTATTCTTAGAGGCAATAAATATATATGCAATATAGCTATAGGGCCTAACTCACCTATTCTAGTTTTCATAGACGACACCAAAATATTTTCGAAGATCTTTGATTTCAGAGACTGTATTATGTTATGGGAAAAGTTAAATCTATTCTATACATGGTATTTCAATAACGAAATACCCTTATTCCCTGAAAAGTGTAGAGCAATTATGTATACTGATTCATTAGATAGTATATATTTTGAGTATCAACTGGGAGAAACAGCTTAGAAAAGGGTATTTTCTACTACGGACCCAGGGGTAATATTTAGATCGGATCTTAAATTTGAACAACATGTCGCCGAAGTTGTAAAAATAACTACTTAAGCGGCAGAACTCGTAACTAGACAATGTAAACCTTCCATGATAAGGACGCGATTATAATGTTATTCACAGCTTTTGATATGCTCCTTACTTTTAGATGTGGTAATTATTGGTAGTAGTAGGGAGATAATCTGGGGATTCTCTGAGGAGAGAGTGAGAGCGCTTATTTCTTGTGGTATGTGAAGGTGGTTTCACACTAGGCTGGAGGCTTATCTCTGAAGATAGGAAGAGAGGGAGCGAGGGAAGAAGATTTGGGAAGTTCCATAAGAGGGAGTGAGAGGGAACCTTTCTAGAGGTACCTGATGGTTGGTTTACACTTAGGTTGAAGGCTTATTTCTGAAGATAGAAAGAGAGGAAGCGAGGAAAGTGGTTCTGGGGAGTGCCATAAGAGGGAGTGAGGGCCTTTCTAGAGGTACGGGAAGGTGGTTTCATACTTATATTTAGGCTTATCTCTAAAGATAGAAAGAGAGGGAGCGAAGGAAGTGGATCAGGGGAGTTCCATCAGAGGAAGTGAGAGGAATGGTCACTCTGATTTTTGACCATGTGCAGCTTCTTCTTTGCCTAACGTTGCCTTGTGTTTTGCAAGGAAATGGGCCAATTTGGCCATGCTTTTGGGTGCCTCGTTTCTTCTAGTAGGAGGAGCCACATAGATCCAAGGGCATCCTGGAGTTTTCATCAAGTATCTCCATGCTTGGAGGCCGTCCATGGTGGCAGCGAGAGTCCTCGTGACGTCATGCGCCGTAGCTCGATACACTGAAATGTCGCGATCGGCTCCAGCTCACAATCGTGAGGGGGTGGGTTGATCGGTGGATGAAGAGGGTTAGGATCCAGCCAAGTACAGCTGGAATGCCAGCCGCATCAGTGGAACGAGTGAGCTGGGATGCCAGCCAACCCGTAAATGGAAGAAGAGGGAATTAGGTAAAGTAATTGAACAAACGAATTGAGAGAGGTAAAAAATAAGATTCAACAAATTTATTTTACGCTTACGTACAAAAAGTGCTTTTGGTGATCTCAAAGAGTGAGTAAGAGGGAGTAAGTTCGGTTTCCCACCGTGAGGGAGGGCGATGAGTGTTGCGACTAAACGGCGGAGTTGTGTTCCCCAAAGCGGATGTCTAACTTCGGGAGTGAGAGAGAGAAAGTTTAGTTCAGCTCCTCGCCGTATAGGGGCCGCGTTGCGAGTGTGTCTAGCGGCAGCGATCAGTCCTCAAAGCGGATTTCCAGCCTTGGGAGTCGTTTCGTGGCTACTCGTACTACTCGGCCGGCTTGATGGAAGCGTACCTTCCTTATCATAACATGGACATAATTACGTTCGTAGGTAAGTCCATAAAAGGGATAAGAAAGGTCGTAAAAGAATCTCGCTCTATGCGAGTCGCGTATAACACTTTAATTAGATCGAAATTGAAATATGGCAAAAAGTTTTTAAAACTTCTAGTGCTTAACTTAAGATCGAAATTGAAATATGGCAGAAAGTTTTTAAAACTTCTAGTGCTTAACTTACATGTTTCTTAGTTTTTTATTCAAAATCATAAGAAAGTTCATAGACTCTACGTATTTTCTAAATAAAATTTTATTTAGAGTTCCGAGGTTTAACTCAAGGTAGCGCCAAGTACTATACATACCACTTACGAATAGCAATACGTTACTTCTTTCACCGATTTATAGGATGTGCTGAGAATAAGAGAACTTGCATTATATTACTGGAGACAAGAGTAGTGTCATTTATACTATATTCTATTTGAAGCCCATTAAAAAATACAGCCAAAAGCTTTATATTGTCTCGCACGAAATAGTTTAGATAGATGGAGCATATAAGCTGAAAATAAAATTGTTATCAACTGGATATAAGCTACTTAATTGGATTTCCGTAAACTGTAACGTATTTCAGCAGGGCTGTATATCTCGGATTTGACTTCGGCTGTCGTGTGTAACTTTTGATAAATAAAAAAAACTGTCCAACTCAAAAGTAATAATCCCACCTTCAGTCAAGGATAATATTTTAATAAAAATTGCTGATGACACTCGTTCTTTTGCTTTATTATTTCTCTTGTCCCTGAAAAGCCGAAGTGCTCATTCTTAACATTAACTATAGCAACCTGGATGACGTCAGATTAATGAGGATCCTGGCTAGATGTTCAGATGAGAGTCCGGTGTGTTCTACTTAGCCAGAGAGATAAGGTCTAGGTTGTCGAACAGACAGTGTAAACAATTCGACACGTATCTCGCGGTCAGCCATATTGGTTTGAACGGGGCGTGGGCTACCATCTCATGCCATCTTATGTTAAGTAAATCTCGCATTGATTAGCCATCTGCTTATGACGTAATGCCTGTCTTAGAGTCTTAGAGTTTTTAACACAACTTCATGACGAACAAATAAAAAGCAAGTGATTCCTGAAATTGAAGAACAACGTTATTACAACCAATCGGCCAATCGTTTAAAATGTTTCTCCGACCACATGAAATTGAGCCAAGCTCTCTCTCTCATTTACGTAATTACACAGCAAAACATTGGTGTCAAATTTGTTGTATCTCATTTCGAACAATGAAGATTTTAATTCTGCCTTCATTTATTTTCGTGTCTCTAAAGTGTTGTAACTCAAAACTAATCGAATTCTGCACGGAAAGAAATTTTGGGTGACTGCGGTACTTATACGTACCACTGCTGAGCTAAAAACACGAGCGCCGGTGCACCCTGCGTTCAAGACGTCTACTTTCTTATTTTGAGAACGCTGCGATCCGACAGAGGGGCGAACGACGCGCCAAACTTTTGGGACAACAACAGACCCAGAACTTAGTAAGACGGTTGCGTTATTTTCTGGGGACGCGGTTGACACAGGTGCGCAACTTCGCGTAAATTTACTCATTTGTAACTATAGATATATGGGAAGATTCCAATTCCGTGAAATCTTTCGATTTTAATAGGGTTTCTCTTTTTCATTCCGAGCATAGAAATGTAGAAGTCGGCTCGACTACTGCAGCGTAAATTATAGCAAATCTTTTTTCCCCCTCGAAAATAAAAAGTTTTTATTCCAGACATTTTTTCCGTAGGATGCGTATTTTTTGAGATATTTCGTTGTCTCAAGTTAAAAAAAACACCCTGTATTTATAAAAAAAAATTATATAAGTTTGTTTATTCCGGCCACGGATAGGGGCCAGAACTTAAGTTAAAAGATCATCAATTACCAAGTTGAAGAGAAATTATTATTATTTTAGTGAGTTGATTAGTGAACCAAAAAACGAAATTTTAAACTTATTTTCAGTAATTTTCTTCCTTCTCCTTCTCTTCCAATATTTCTATCCTTGTATATTATTCTTTTTACAACTGCGCGAATTGAGGCTTGGTTTGGACGTCGCTAAGTTATCACTTGTAATACATATAACAACACTGACACAAATTTAAAAACTGTATTATCTTAAGAATTTTCTTAATGACAGAATTAAAATTTAAAAAATAGAATAATTTTCACTATGTGATTAGAAAAGGACGCTTCTGGTCTGAGGTCCGAAAGGAAACTAGCATTTTTTACGAATTTCACAATAACAGTAACCCACTGAAAAAAATAGTTGGTTGTGACCACTAATAAAGTAGTAGGGCCAACTACTTTAGTTTGTAATATATGCCGCTGCTATTTAACTGGTTGGGGCTACTACTTTTATTCGCAAGATTGGTAGTAGTTGTCCTTACTACTTTACTTGTTGTCGCGACAACTTTCGATGGTACATACTATTTTCAGGTAGTAAGCCTTACCACTTTCATCAGTAAGTCTCACTATTAAATTATTTAGTCTTACAAATAAGCTAGTTGATCTCACTACTTAAAGTAGTAATCCTCACTATTACAATTAGTAAGTTTTACTATTTGAAATAGTAGTCCTTACTATTAAAATTAGTGAGTTTCACTATTTAAATTAGTAGTCCTTACTATTCAAACTAGAAAATTTTACTATTAAAATTACTAGCTCGTGGACTATTGCTAAGTTAATACTTCTCAATATTGAAATTATAGTAAATTTTACTATAATGTCTCTATAGTGGACACAAGAGCGTCCACAGGACTTCCTATAGAGACCAGGTCCTGATAAGACGTCATGTCAAAATACACCCATATGCCCATTGGGATGTTAATGAAAAACCACTATAATTTCAATACACAAGAACTCCAATATAAGGCCAGTTTCGGGGGTTGCCTCGCACACCGAGAAACCTTTTGCTGTACTATTTGCCAAAAATCAGACTAGATTTTACTATTTCTAGTTTGCAATGGAGGGACAGAGCGGAACTTTTGTAATGTTTACTACTTCCAGTAGTAACTGGTAACTACCCTGGTGGAAAAAATTCTCTGCAAATTCTCTGCAAATTACTTCATAATATCCCTGCAAGTCCTCTGCAAACGTCTCCTGCATTACTGCTTAAATTGAAACACTTTAGCATAAATGCAGAAGAACTCTGCATTACTCTTCTTTAAAAAATGGTCTGCATTCTCATGCATTTCTCAGCGAGTTTTCTGCAAAGAATATTCGCAAATACTCTGTAAAAGTCTCTGCTTTACTGTTTAAATTGAAGCACTTCAGCAAAAATGCAGAGATGCTCTGCATTACTCTGCGGCAGACAATTCTCTGCATTGTTCTGAAAATGTTCGTAGAATTCTTGAACGGCACAGTAGTTTTAGCAACGAGAATCTTCAAAATTTGCCAAAATAAAGTCCGTTAAAAACAAAAGTGCGCCGTCGTTTCCAACACGAAAAAAAAGATTCCGATTTATATGGAGGGGCGGCTTCTACATTTAACCCACTTTGTATATCAGAAGGAAGGAAGGAAAGGACGGACGGAGGACACATGAGAGACACATTCTTAACTTATTGTAAACACATAGCCTAACCTAACATATATATAATGCACGCAACGCACTTGCCTAACGCAGAACATCGCACGCTGGGGGTATCGGTCGAAATGGTCCTTATATACTAACCAAGACAATTCTTACCGCTTGTGAGAAACGACCAGTGCCGGACCAAAAGTTTTTGGTGGTCCGAGTTTATTTAATTTTCTTACTTGAGCCGGGATATTTTTCTAACATTTGTCACAGAAATGTTGTAGAATAACTAGCGGAGAGTTGGGTATAATGGCGGGCTTTGAATTAAATGTCCTATAAATTATAATGTGATTTTCATGTGGTGCATTTTTTAGGGTCAAGCTCATATTATCGGCGAACACGTTTTATTACTCAAATGCTGGTTTATTCCAACTATATGAAGATTTCAGAGTAAAAAGTATACAATATAATGATTCTGGTTGTAAAGAAAATACCTTGAAATGAAAAGTCTGAACTTAGAAGAAATAGGTTTCGAATATTCAAAAATTTCTTATACTTGAACACTAAATTTATTAAAGATTTCACAATTTGAAATTATTACCACTTATTTGTTCAAAGCTCAGATCTTGGCAGAAATTAAGAAAAAATCAACACAGTTTTGTAGAAAAATCAATTATATTCGACGGTATATAAACCCAAGAAAATGTTATTGTGCACACTTTTTTCCCAAAATTACTGAAAGAATGGTCAAAAATATTTCAACCTAATACTAAATATTTGATGCAAAAATGTTGTATCTTTTACCCTATCTTGAGAAAAAAAATGCAAATTGTATCATTATGAAAATTAAATGATTCATTTTTGAATTTGTGA